>JABUQX010100973.1:0-16286 GCA_015478945.1 Trachelipus rathkii | reverse complement strand
AAATTATTGTAAGTCAGAATATATACAACAGATTCTGACAAAATTTATATTTTTTTCTGATCAAAAATTTTTTTTTTTTTTTATATTTAGGCGTATATATTTTTTTGCCTTATGGTATTAAGCTATTAACAGTGGTGCCAAAAACCTCTCGTATATAATTTAATCAATTCTACCAAAAATTATTTTTTTTGTGTTTAAATGCGTATTAGAACCCATTAGGTTTAGGGTAGGATTAGTATTGTTAATTATTCAAAGTAAATGTATATATCTAATTAACACCATAACCTTACTGATTATATAAAACGATTATACGTATGGAAAAAAGAATTAATGGGCTTAATTAAAAAATATCGTAAATTTCGCCAATTTTTTATAATATTGCACATTGCTTATAGGAATATTCAAAAACATTGAGTGATTTTTAAAAAAATAAAAATTTTTTTTAGGGGGCTCTTCACGATTAATTACTGAATTATTTTCAATAATGAATAATAATAATAATAATTATTCAGTAATTATTATTTAATAGGGCTATCATCATACTTTATTGTCCTTTATGGTAATAGTTGAGTATAGTTTAATCTAAAAAATTATATTTTTTTAAAACTAATCGGTTTTGAGATGGGTATGAAGCAACCCTGCCATATATTGTTAATAAAAAATTACCATAATTATGATATAGGCCTATTTATAAGGAATGTTGGTAATAGTTGGGCAGAACTGCTCCATCACAGATTATTATAAAAATCACAGCATAGGTTTTAAAAAAAAGTATAATAAAGAATAAAAAAAAACAAAAATGGGTGACGTCTTTAAGAAAAAGTTAGTCTCTCAAAGTTTTACAAACTCTCATAAGCTTTTCTTATACACGAACTGACCAGGAATTGCCCCTAGGCCTATGCAAAGGGGTGAGGAATGAAGGGTACAGTTGAACCAATGTTTGAATCAAGCTGCATAGTATTAAAAAAATAAGTGTAGTCCGTTAAACCCCCAAAAGCGTGCAAAAACTTTTTTTCTTAATTTAATTTAAAGAAAATAAAATAAAATAATGAACCATTTCAATATGAATATATATAATAATAATATGACTATATAAATTAAAAAAATTAATATAGCTAATAATATATAAATGGAAATATTATAGACAGGTATATATATATATTATATATATATATTATATATATATATATAATATATACATATATCTATATATTGGGGCGGCGGGGTGGGTGACGTGGACCACTTTAGGTATAACTTGGTCTTCCCGACTCTCCCTGAATGCACTTTTTGGAATTTTTTTTTTTTGTAAATCACGCCCCTATAGTCGGGCATAGCCACACAAAAAAATAATATGTAATTCTAATAATAAGTTTTATTAAAGTTTGAATAACGCCGAGTCAGCCCGTCCGTGGAGGGGTGAAGCGGACCACCATTGAGGTGCGACTCGGACCATCTGTTTAAATTCGTCTTTTACGTATAATTTCAATTTTATATTTTAATTTTTACTGTAATATATAATTATTTATCATTATTAAAAATTCGTAATCAGTAATAAAAATTTCCAATAATGATAAATAAAATACGAATATAAATAAGGTGGTCCGATTCACCCCTCTCCGCCCAAAAATTTTGACACTTTTTTGAACTCGTTTTTTTTATTAAAATTTCATTTTTTAAAAAAAATATTTTCACTTAATATAAGTAACTTTTTATTACATTTAAATTAATTATCGTCAGAAAAATGTCAATAATAATACGTAAAATACGAAAAACAATGGTGGTCCGAGTCACCCTCCATCAATTTTTACGGCGGGGTGAATCGGACCAAGTTAGGCCCCGTTTTTTTGCCACTAATACTGCTTGGATCAAAAATTTACTTTGCCAGTTTAAAGCTAACATACTCGAGTGTATCCACTGAAAAAATAATTAAAATCGATCCACAATTTTTCATTTTATAACGAAGTTAAAAAAAAACTCACATTTTTCAAAAGTGAAGTTCTATTGAAGGAAATTTTGTACCCTAATTTCTAACATTTTTTAAAAATATAAAAACTTTCTAGAATTAAATATGATCTAAATAAAACTTGTAGTACTACCGCGTGGCTATAAAATGAGCGAAAAATTTTTTTTTTTTTTTTATTATTTTTTATTTTATTTAGAGTGGACCGAATCACCCCTCCTAAAGAGGCGGGCCTGGTCACCCCGCCCGACGCTAAGTATATATATATATATATATATATATATATATATATATAAATGTATAAATTTATATATACTATATATATATATATTATAATATATATATAAATATTATCGTCGAGTCATATGAAGTAAATTTTCCAAATTCTCTTCCACTGGTAGCAAGGGGCTGGAAACCCCTTCTATCACATTTATCTTTCCGCGAATGGTGGTGATATAACGTTTAACATACTAATAGTAATAACAGTGATTTTGGTGATAAGGATAAATAATAATAATTGTTAATGATAATTTTAAATATGGTGAATTGTGGTAAATAATATTAATAGATTAGTGAAATAAACTTGGCATAAATACTCATTTTTATAACAGTGATTTGCTTGATAATGATAATAATAATTACAGTAATTATAGTTAATTGAAAATTTTTAATAGTTGTAATCGTGGTAATAATATTAATATATTGTGAAATATTGTGTAGCCATATTAATATTAAATATTAAAACATAGTGGCAGTGATATTGATAGTAGTGATAATGATAGTATTGATAGTGATAGTATTAATTAAAGAAGTATATTTTATATTTTATATATATATATAAGTATATATATATATATATAATATAGATATATAATAATATATATATATATATATATATATATATATATAATCTATATATATATTATATATATAATATATATTATATATATATATTGTGTATGTGATATATGTATTTAAGTTATGTATATGTATTTATTATTATATGTCATATATATATATATTTTTTAAATATATTTTATTTATTTATATAAAAAAGCGCCGATAGCTCAGTGGTAGAGGCACTCGCCCAACAAAGCGAGGGATCCCAGGTCGGCAAACTGTGTCGGCGTGGAGAGATGTGAGCTCTCTCCTGGGCTGGCTTGTCCTGCATCGGGACGTAAGTGAGTACACCTCCTCTTGATTAGGGCTCTGCCCGTATAGTGATGGTGTTTATCTCTGTAAAAAAAAAAAAAAAAATATATATATATAATATATATATATATATATATATATATTATATATATATATATATATACTATATATATATATTATATATATAGTATACTATAATATTTATATATATATATAATATATATTATATTATATATGAAAAGAACATGCTTTGTCGAGGTTAGCTATTACATTCTGCAAGCATTTTGATGCAATATTAATAATTTCAAGCACTTTGCTTTCAAGTTTTAGCAAAAGTATAAATCAAATTTATCAAGGCGATTCCTAATTGATAGAGCTTCATGTACCACTGTCTTGTTAAATTGTATAGAATAGGGGCATTTTATAGACCTTCTGGCCAGAGTCAAGAATAGACGGCGGAAATTGCTGAAAGAAATTGAGACAGCATGCCACAGTAAAGAAAAAGGTATGTCATAATGGGGGATTTTAATTTTCTGGCATTCATTGGGATTCCTTGTCTAATATGGACCATAGTAGTCTGCCTTCATAAATTGTATACTAGAAACTTTTTGAGCCAGATGGCCCATGACCCACCAAGACACGATGCACTATTAGACTTAATATTAACTAACGATGAAAATAATGGTGGTTGAAATAAGAGTGAGGAGAATTTAGGACTTAGTGACCATAATATAATTGGATTTAATATGAATGTGATATCTGGCGGCCCAAATTGCAAGTTAATATAGAAAAAGCATCTTAGTTTCCGAAATGGCATTTTACCAAATTTCGAGACATCCTTAGTACAACTGACTGGGATAAAGAATTTAAGACCAAAACTGTTTTATGTGGGAACATTTTAGCAAATTTTAATTTTAAATATTTGTCGGTATGTTTTAAAGATAAACCCATTAGGGTGGCGAAGAGAAAACCTGTTTGGTGGAATAGAGAGATAAGAGATAAAATCAATGAAAAGCATAGATGTTTTAAAATATTCAAGGGTAGTAGTAGGGAAGAATAGATTTAGGAATTTATAGAAAAATTAGAAACGAACACTACCAGTCAATAAGAAAGGCAGAGAGAGTGCAGAAATTAAATTAGCAAGGAATAGTAATAAGAACCTGAGAAGATTTAGCTTTTATAATTTAAAAGTAAGAATAGGACAATTGGTCCCAATTAAAATAGATGAAAATTTAGTGAGTTCAGATAGGAGTTGGTCAACATTTTCAATGCTTATTTTGCTTCAGTGTTTACTGAGGAAAGATTAGATAGCTAATAGTTTGGAGACTAATAGTTCTTGTATGCATGTAAAAAATAGACTTACAGAATTGAATTTGACGATTAAAAGATATTAAACGTTTATTAGACCATATTGATCCAAGTAAAGCTGCAGGCCCTGATGGTATATATAGTAGAATTCTGAAAGAGGGTAATACCAGCATTGCAAAGGCCACTGTACTTTGATTTTTAAAAGCGACCATAACATTGGTGAGGTATCAGATGACTGGAAAACTGCATATGTTTTGCCTATTTATAAGAAGGTAGTTAAGAAAGATTTGGGAAATTATAAAGGCCAGTTAGCTTAAAACATCTCTGGTTTGCTAAGGTTTCTGTAAAGTACTGTAATTGTCATATAGAGAAATATCTTAGAGATAACAAGGTATGTATGACTCCCAGCACGTGTTTCAAAAAAGGGTAGTCATGTCAGACAAACCTTTTAAATTTATGGAATACATTACTGACTTCATTGACCGAGGAGATCCAGTTGATATTACCGATATATATTTAGACTTTAGCAAAGCTTTTGATAAGGTTCCCCACATAAGGCTAATGAAGAAGTTATTGCAATGTGCTATAGGTGGAGTCGTACATGGTTGGATTAAAGATTGGTTGCGAAATAGAAAAACGAAATAGAAAACAGTGTGTAATAAATCATCATGGGAAATTGTGTGAAGAGTGTGTCCCACAGGGTTTAGTGCTGGGGCCCACTACTGTTCCTCATATATGTAAATGATTTAGACCAGGAACTTAAATGTAAGGTTTCAAGTTTGCAGATGATACCAAAGTAGGCCACACAGTTAGGAATATTGAAGGATGTAAAAGATTCAAAATGAATTCTTGATATAAACTTCTTGGGTGCGGCAGATAAGTGGGCAAATGAAATTTAATAGTAAAAAGTGTAGGTTCTACCTAGTTACTCAAATAAAAGTTTTAAACTACAATATGAATGGGGATTGGCCTGAGTCTATGGAACAAGAAAAAGATTTAGGTGTGATTATAAGCAGTAAATTTAAAGTAGCTAATCAGTGTTTGGAAGCTAGGAATTAAAGCTAATAAGATGCTGGGCATAATAAATCGCAATGTTGTTGTACGAAGAGCCGGAAGTAATAATGTAAACTGTAGTAATAAGCTATGTTAGGCTAGTAATTAGAGTATGTTGCACAAGTTTGGGCCCTTATTTAAAAGAAAGACTTAGATATGCTAGAGAGAGTACAACATAGGGCAACAAGGATGATTCTGGTTGAGGGTAAAGAGCTAGAGGAGAAGGCTGAAGGAGTTAGCGAATGTTTTCTGTAGAAAGCGATTTCTCAGAGGACATGATACAAGTCTACAAAATATTTTCATCTATTAATAATACAGAGACCAATTAAATTTTTCATAGTAGAGCATGGACAGGTGACTAAGGTGGCATAATAAGAAAATTAAGAAGAAAGCATGCCATCTTGTATAAGAAAGTAGCACTCAGTAATAGGGTTTAGCTTAAATTTTTGGAATGGTCTGCCACAGAGTTGTGAGTGTGACTCGATTGCCAATATTTTAAGAATAGGGTTGGATAGCGTATATGGATGGCGTTGGGTGATCATATAATATATTAGATGAAGCCTGATTGGCGCGGTTTTTAGTTATATAGTTTTTAATGTTAGACTGCATGTGTGACCATAACTTAGTTTTTAATGCATTGGATGGTTTGGGTATCATATATATATCATTTATTTTGACTAAGCCAAATTTGGTGGGCGGATTTTTAGTTACAGTATTTGACAAGCCCTAGGGTGCTTTGTGGATTTGCATGAGCATGTTTGGTTAGTGGGTTGACTGTGACAGTCTCGATAGGCCCATGTGGCTTCTTACTGTCTATATTCCTAATGTTCCTAACACAAGACCATTGGGGGAACAATATCAACAATTCTTGTAAAAAGATCTTCCCATCTTCTGCATTCATCTGAAATTTCTTTGCCAAAAGAGGCTAGAGCACCCCGCAGTAGCATATTGATACCAAAGCTGGAAAAATGTACGCTGCTACGGTTTATGGATTTTTATTTTCTTACCCAGGCCTTGCCAATCAAGTATACTTCCATGTGTACCAGGTTACAGTTTCAAGAGTTTTGCTAAAAATCCAACATGTCTCACAATAAATGCCATCTAATGTCTGCAAAAAACACAGCCAAAATCTCTTAACTTCTTAACCTGTTAAGGTTTTATAACAGTAAAAATAATCAGAACTAAAAGTTAAATTTTGTGAATTTTTTTGGAAAGGCCCCTTTGGCTGACATGGTTCAGACGCTAAAATAAGTTTTCTGTTAGTAATGTAAAAAGATCTCATATTGTTGAAAATAGTAGCTAAATAAAAAATATATATATATATAAAAATTTGCAAGCTGGGCTTTTTGGTGATTAAGTTGGGTTTTTTTTTAATCATTTTTTGGCGTGAGTTTTTTAATGCCAACCATGCTAAGGATTTATTTTTATTCTCGCATGAGGATCTCTGTGAAAGGCCTCCTGCATCACGAAGTCTGCAGAGGCCATATCGCTGCCTATAAGGCACATTTGATAAGAATTATGATCTTTTTTCTGAATTTTGAGAAAAGTTCCCCCAGGGTTGGACTTAAAAGTTTTAATTAAGAACGATATTTTTATTTCTTTCCAAACATGATGATTTACAAGATTGAAAACAAAGTAGAAATATTAAAAAGAAAACTTTTCTTTAAAAGGTGCAAAGCGCGCAATGCTATTATTATTAAAGGGTAGATAATATTTAGGAATGGTTTTGAAACAAATTTTATATTATGATTTTTATCAGTCTGACAAGTTTTCCATGCTTCTTCATCAGTTTTATTCCATTTTCCGCAATAATATTTGTTCGCGACTTATCAATAGCAGAATTTTCTTGCAACCAGTGAGTTTTAAAGCATTTTTTCGCAGCTCTGCACTTAGTTTAT
Organism: Trachelipus rathkii; assembly: GCA_015478945.1. NCBI lineage: Eukaryota > Metazoa > Arthropoda > Malacostraca > Isopoda > Trachelipodidae > Trachelipus > Trachelipus rathkii. The sequence goes on along the minus strand of JABUQX010100973.1, from coordinate 8,915 downwards.
TTAATATTTGAAAGAATTTGTTATATTGTTCATTCTGAAATTTTTGGTTAGAAAACCATATCTCATGCCAGCCATAAGCTACGAAAGTAACTGGTTTTTCAAGTATTTATATCCATTTTGGTAGAAGAAAATAAGCAATAAGGGAATAAATTGCTCTGGAATTCCATCGAGCATTATGAATAGATGGTAGAGACCGCCATATTATTTTCGGTAATTTGTCATTTTCCTTATATTTTTGAAATGCACAGCATAAAATATAAAGGAACCTGAAATCATCCCTCCATCCAGGATTGTCCACTACAGGCATCTCTACCTCTGGAGCATACGATTCTTTAAATACCTCATATCTTTCAGTTATTTCATCGATAAAGTTATAATTCAAATTAGGACTTGTGGTATGCATATTAAGATAAAAGTCAAGAACATGTTTTAATAATCTGTCCAAAATGTGGTGTTGACAACCTATGTACTGAGGTACATTCAGACCCATGTGTAACATTTTCTGCTGTATCTTAACTACAATCCTATTAATATGATCAGAGTTCCCAAATGAAATAGCACAATTTGATGCTAGACCATGCATCATAGTCATCAATAATACTACGAATTCCTTTAAATATATTTTCGGCGGAACCACTTTCACATCTAACTACTCCTAATTTCTTTTCTCTCATGGGACTTTGAAGACATACTACTTGATACTCCTCTTTATTCTTTACTTTTCCTTGTCCTTCTGGCAGCCTTTTACCATCAAAATGCAAGCAATAATCTTTTTCTTCTCTAAGAATATTTGTTATTTTCAATTATTGCTCTTCAGCTCAGCAAATCATACATCTGAATATGCAAAACTGGGAATGAGTTGGCAGATCTATCCCACTTTTGTCAAGACTTTGACAAACTTTTGATGCCTTTTGAGTTGAAACTGATAGTTCAGTAACTAATTTGGTAGGCACAGCTGTAGAAAATCTTTGATTTGTTTTAGAGGAAGATTCATAGATCAGAATCATCAGAATATGAACTAGACTGACAAAAAATTGACCACTTTTCATTTTCTCTCTATGAGTGCATCTCTGCCTTTTGATAGATGAATTGATGAAATTGGAGAATGTTTAAAGTTGCATAGCCTACTTCAGATTCAATCTGTTGTTGTTTATAAAGTTGCTTGTCTTACAACCAGTTCTGGCTTTGTGTCGTCAAATAAATACAGAATCTAATTAAACTCTTCTTTTGACATTTTTGATTTTTTCATATTCGTTTATCAATCAGAACAATGACTGCCTGCTCAATATGCATGGGATAACATCTTTTTCCACAGATTAACTAATTCTTCAAGAATACTTTAAACTTTTTATTTTTTTTTTTTTTTTTGTCAAGTAGTGTATGATAAAACCCTATAACATTTTTTTTAAAGGTAACCTAATGTAATCTTTGAAATTTTCAATTCTTAGTAAATTTCTTTTGTCATGTCATACTTGGCAAATTTTTTATTCAAATTTTACCATTCTTGTTGACTGAATCACTTGAGTTAAAACCATTATATGTATTAGACTAAACTATTGAATTAGACTACAAATATACTATTTATTATTATTATTATTATTATTATTATTATTATTATTATTATTATTATTATTATTATTATTATTATTATTATTATTATTATTATTATTATTATTATTATTATAGGAGTTAATCTGAAAAAGAAAATAAAAACCACTAAAAGCTTTTAATTTATAAAAATTTAAATAAGAAAGAAAATTTAAATATGCATGCTTTTTAAGTACATTCATTTTATCCAATGTTAGATAGTAGCTATTGTATATTAAACAATCATCACAATGATAACATATTCAAACTCTTTGTACATATTACATAATCAGAGTTTCCTCACTTAAAATACAATATATAAACAAGCAAATTTTGTTACTCAAGCTACACAACGTAAGCCTCGCATCCACCTCTCAAAATAACAAATTCAACACTAATTTTCAATTTCTGTATGCTGATTCATCTTGACGAAAGTATGTATGTCTTGACTCAAACACTCGCATGAGTTTCCACATTTCCTATTTCTTAGCATCTTCCAACCATAGAATCAAGTAAAGGGTAAAGACCTGTAATAAATCCAAACAATCTATCAGTTACAAATAAATTTGTAGTCGTAGGAATGAGAAATGCATCATTATGAAATTTGCCCAATTAAAGCAGAAAATTAATATTTTTATTTGGCAACCTGGGGTAACTTTTTTCGCGCAAATCATAGACGAGCTTTATATTATTGGTTTAAATGAAAAAGTTCATCCAATGTCATAGCAGGAATTTTTATATTAAAAAAAGCTATTGTCATTACTTAATTTATGATATATATATATATATATATATATATATATATATATATATATATATATATATATATATATATATATATATATATACACCATATATATATATATATAAATTTAAATATATATATATATATCTATATATATATATATTAATCGTATATATATATATATAAATATATATATATATATATATATATATATATATATATATATATATATATATATATATATATATATATATATATATATATATATATATATATATATATATATATATATACGTTTATATATGTATATATATATATATATATATATATATATATATATATATATATATATATATATATATATATATATATATATAAAAATAGAAGAGTATATATATATATATATATATATATATATATATATATATATATATATATATATATATATATATATATATATATATATATATATATATAAATATATATATATATATATATATATATATATATTAGTGATGGCCTGGAGGTGAAAATTGACAATGACGATGACGATTATAATAAATTTTGGCCGATGACAATGACATTAATTGTTGGTATATTGTAGTTTCTCTCTCTTCTCAATATATATATATATATATATATATATATATATATATATATATATATATATATATATATATATATATATATATATATATATATATATATATATATATATATTGTTAATAAAATTTAACCAAGAGAGAAAAGAGCCCTACCTGATAAACACAGGAACTCTTCTTCTTCCCAAGAAGTCTCCAGCACTGTCACCTGATGTTGGCGAGCTTAACTTCTGGAGGTCTTCTTTTACTTTATCTATAGTAGCGCAGTGGTGTATTCCTTTCCTTCTTGCAATTTCTTCTCTTATTTAATATTACTTCTTTCCTTAACCTTCTTTTTGTTTCCTTAGAATGATGATGCCTGTTAATAATAATATATACCGGATCAAACTGAAAACCACAGTGGGGCTATATCCACTTTTTATTGAATAAGTACTCACCGCTTTTTCTTGAACCTTATTTGTTTTTAAACTTACGACTCATCCATTAATGTAACCTCTTTATAAATAAATAATACAAAAAAAAAAGATTATTAAAACTTTTGGTTGGTTTTTCAATTTTAATGCTTAGTAATTAAATAAATGTTTCGTTTATATGTATAATTTATGTACAATTTAAACTTGTTATAAATACATGTATATGTATATATACATATACATATATATGGAATGAGAATAAATAATATGATTCATAATAATAATATAGATAAAGATGAAAGAAAATAAAAATAATTTATACAAGATGAAGAATATTATATCATAATAAAGTAAAAAAACAATTAAGATCGATTTCCGGACAAACGGACGGCGATTATATAACAATTTTTAATAATTTTAATAATTTAAATTAATAGAGGCTTTAATAATTTTGGATGTGCGGCTTCAATAAATGCGGAAGTGCGGCTTTAATAAGTGCGGATGTGCGGCTTTAATAAGTACGGACGTTCGGTTCTAATATGCGGATGTGCTATTGCGGATTTTTGGTTGCAATAAGTGCGGAAGGTTTTGGTAAATGTAATTTAATTGCTGATGGCCAAATTAAATTGAATCCGATTTATATCTACTAAATTGTTGAACATTATAAAATAGGGTGTACCGTGGGGGAAACCATTATTCAGTAGTGGTACTCAAAACAAATTGAAAAAGGGGAACTCCACAGTGGTAAAAACAGCTTTTTATCTATAATGTAGATCTTCTAAATTTTAGTGATGTTTCTCTTCGGAACAGCTCCTGGTATAAAAAGAAGCTCTCCACGTCGGAACCTGAAGCAGAAACAGGAATTAATATCTCAATTTCCCATTTCTTTACTAGCCTTAATAACAAAATTTTCTATCTATCTACTCATTTAATTAAATTCTAATCAAACATCATTAGAAACAAAGATAAGCCAACCAGCACAAAAATCCCATTTATACTTTAATCTTTATTCATTTATGACATTATCCATTATTTTATCTTACTTGTTCCTGTTTATTATTCTGACTAAGGTTTAACATTATTTATTACTTTCTTACTTCCTATCTATCTTTCCTCTTTTGCCCTTATAGTTACAATCAACATTACTTCAATTAGCTCCTTCAATCACTTCTATTCTTCATGAATTATTATTTTTAATCTCCTTCTCTATACTATCTCTATCTATTCTATCTTTCTCAAAAAAAACAATAAACAAAATTTTTAGTTACCCTATGATTAGGGTGAAACGTCTTCTTTAAATACTTCCTCTTGTTGTAAATTATCTTTTTCTTTTTATTATCTAGATATTCTTCTTTGTATATCTTTTTATTTTAAATACTTCCTCTTTTTGTAAATGATCTTGTTTTCTTTTTATTATCTTGATATTCTTCTTCGTATATCTTCTTTTTATTGTAAATGATCTTTTTCTTTTTTATTATCTTGATATTCTTCTTTGTATATCTTCTTTTTATTTTAAATACTTCCTCTTTTTGTAAATGATCTTTTCTTTTTTTTATTTTTTTATTATTATCTTCCAAATTACAACCTCTTCAGAATAATCTAATTCTGTGGGAAGGAGAAAAATAAGAAAGATAGTTAAATCTATCTCATTCCTCCCCACCCGTCAATTCTGATATTGACGCAGAAAAGGTGAAGTATAAGTCATACCCAAAATTAAATATCTTTTCTCTTTCCCCACAGTGGGGATATTCCCTTGCAACGGCAACTCCGATGACGCACACTGCAACAGTTCTTTAAAAAAAATCCTTTTAAGTTCTTTTTGTTTCTTTCTTTCGTTTACCTAATTTTATTAATTTCTTATTCTTTAACAATTTTTTTCGATTCACTATTCTATTTTCGCTGTCTTCTTTCTGTCATATCATTTGTCAACCATTTATTTCCGCCGACGCTCTATTAAGTAAGGGAACACAATTGGCAACTCCTGACAAGTCCCTCGCGATCGCGTATACGGTCGATTTTCTTTTATGGTATCTCTCACCGGATTCTCTTCAAATTCAAACCCTTCAAATGATAATTCGCTTCCAGGAATTTGTTCTTCTGCTTCTGCAATCGGCAAGCCGATCGACTTGCACACGGTTTTCAAACGTTTTATCTGTGGGAAGAGAATCCCTTAAACCCATAGGGGGCGCGTGTGTTGACTCCCAGCGAAAGTACGCTTCATCTATTAAGTCCGAGGTGTCCCACAATAAATATTCATTACGCTCCTCCTCCTCTTCATTTTTTTCTATACTCTCCAATTCTTCATAAATCTCCTCTACGTCCAGACAAAATGATTTCTCCAATGATTTGTCCCCACATGCTTTTATACTCAATTTTATCTTTTCCTGTGCTTTTACTAGTCCTTCAAATTTTTCTTTAATCCTTTTCAATTTTTCCTCATCTATGGTGAAACCCTCAAACAAAGAGTCATCATCGTCATCATCATCTTCCTTAACATCCTCTACAATTTCTGGCAAGAGCACTTCTACCTCCCCACCAGTTATAACCTCATCTATTATTTCCTCTTGTTCTTCATACATTGCATACCTCTGAAACACGGGATCGTTCAACAAATAATCAGGAGGCACTTTCCATAACCTCAACTGTTTATGATGTGCTTTATACTGTTTTCCATCCTCCGTGGATTTTATTACATAAGTAACCCGATTGTCATTTACCTGTATTATCTCATAAGGTCCTCTATATCTAGGATGGAATTTATTTTGTGTTAAATTTCCAGGTAAATGAGCTTTCAATCCTACCATCTGATGTATTTCATAAGGGACAAATCTATCATGACTATCCTTCCAACACTCCTCCTCAGTGGGCAACGGCAATCCAGTGCGCAGTTCATGCGCTCTTTTTAATATGTTTTCACAGGGCGTGATATGGGTCTCTGTATGAGTGGTATGATTGTATACCAGCAATACCTGCGACAATTCCTCATCCCATTTATTAGACTTTTTAATAGACATCCTCAAATATTGACTGAGGGTGCGGTTCACTCGCTCTACAGCTCCGTTAGATGATGGTGTATATGGCGTGGTTAACACGTGTTTAATTTGTTGTATCTTAAGGAATTCCTCAAATTCTGGCCCTATGAACTCTCTTCCATTATCTGTCAACAGGCGCTCTGGTAGCTTTGGAAGGAATGGCAATATACGATGTTGTACTGCTTTCGTTACATTTATACACTGCTTATTTCTTATGGGAATAGCAGCTACCCATTTTGTAAAATGATCTACCATTACAAGGGCATAATTATTTCCTTGAGTGGAACACGGAAACTGGATTAAATCCATCGCTACCAATTCGAATGGTCTGGAAGTTACTATTTTTAGTGTCGGTGGAACATACAGTATGTTAGAGATCTTAAACGCCTAATATCGGAACATATGGCAGTGATTTTTGGGTGCCATATACAAGTTATGAGCAATGAGTGCAATTTAGTTTTCCCAATGTGAGCAAACATCCAGTGTGTTTTAATAGCCACCTGTGTTAAATATTGTTGCGGAACTATTAGAGTCCCCAGTAGCAAATTCCCTATATAAACGATCGTTTCTTAAATAAATATATCTACTTACTCGCGCGAAAGGTTTTAAAGGCCCATTAAATGGCAAATTCCTAACTATGGCTCTTTTAAGCCTCCTCAACGTTGGATCTGTATGTTGCAACACTAGAATATTATCATGTTCAATCTCTAAAGGATCCACTATATCCTCTGAATCCATTACTATATGGTGTATCCGTGGATCTCGATTTTCTACCACCTCCCACCGGTGTTTTGGGGACTGTTTGATTTTTCTTTGACGACCGTCGTTGAAACACTAGGGGAAGCACTTGCCTCCTCCATGGACTCATCTAACAGCATCCACTCCTGGAAACCCATTGACATTACATTGACGCTCACTGTTTCTTTCTCAATGCCCGCCAGAAACCTTATTGGTACGAGGGGTACTAAGAGATTATAATGAACCCCCCCACAACACAACAGATGACAAATATCTTTCTCTGATCCTATTCCAAACTTCAATGGTTGAGTATCTCCATAGTATACAAAGACTTGTAGATGGTGTAACTTTGTAAACGCCAGTACTGCTTGAGTGAGAGGAAACTGTCCAGCCTGTTTCATTAATTGTAGCCTCTTTGTAATTTGCCTGTCATCTTTCCCGGTGGGTAAACCATATGTTGATCGATTGTCGATCATCTCTTGGACAATCTCCTGTCTTAACTTTAAATGATGGTCCAAGGACCCATACAAACCCATCGACAATGCTTGAAAAAGCGAATCACCCCCACCAGGAATCTTTACTTCAGAAAATCCTCCAGGGATGGTATTTGAAAGAATTTCTTCGGACTCCACCAAGGCTCCCCCCATTGGTGATCGTGACAACGCATCGGCTACTTTATTTTCCTTCCCTGGGATGTATCTCAACTCGTAATCGATGTCATTTATTTCTTCCAAAGTACGGGCTACCCGAGCATTCACCAATGGCATACTATGTAGAAATAGCAATGGTTGATGGTCAGTAAAAATAACCACTTTGATTCCATAAAGGAAAGGTTTCAAAGCTCTCACGGCCCATCGTATGGCGGCTACCTCTTTTTCAGTTGTGCTATAGCGTTGTTCTGCTTTATTAAAGGTTGTGGAGATATAAGCTATAGGGCGTTCCACATCAGATTGGGTCTGAGCAAGACACGCTCCTGCCCCGATATCAGAGGCATCTACATATAACAATAAAGGCTTCGCTTGTTCTGAACGATCGGGATACGATAAGACCTGTGGTGATGTTAATTCTTGTTTTAGAGCTTCGAAAGCCTTTTGACATGATTCCGTCCATTTCAAGGTTTTAGCACTCAATAGTTCGAAAAGGGGTTTGGCAATCTCTGAGCAATGGGCGATGTGGCGCCTGTAAAAGTTCACCATGCCCAGAAACTGCCTCAACTTACGGACGGTCGTCGGCACTGGAAATTGCATGATGCCTTGCAAATTCGAATCCAGTGGGACCATGCCCTTCTCGGAAACCTTGTGTCCTAAGTACTGTACTTCTTTCCTAAGGAGAAATGTCTTCGCCGGTTTGATTTTAAATCCCGTTTCTTTAAATGCTGATAAAACTTTTTCGAGGACTTCCAGATGTTCTTCAAATGTTTCACTGAGGATAAGGACATCATCCAGATACACCATGCACTCATTCCATGGTATATGCGCCAGAGCATATCTCATCCCACGTTGGAAAGTGGCCGGTCCATTCTTTACGCCAAACGGCATCCTCAAAAACTCCCAGTGAGACAAGGGAGTGGTAAAAGCTGTCTTTTCAATACTAGTCTCCATCTTACCCAGCATCCCTTGAAGTCTAGTGGGGAATATTTCCACTTCTTTTTAAACTAAAACAATATATGTCAATCAGATCTTCGAAAGGAAAACTATCTCTTTGCGATTTTATTTCTAATTCTCTGTATGGCGCGAAAGCGTTTCACGAGTTAAATGCGAAAATTGCTAAACATTCCGGAACTGAACGAAGTACAACA
>JABUQX010100972.1:0-20916 GCA_015478945.1 Trachelipus rathkii | reverse complement strand
TGGTTACACACGACTATAACTGTATTCAAACTTAATGGAGTAGATGATCCAAAAGAGCGCGTGAGAATATTAGCCTCCGTCCTCCCCCATGATATCGTATCGACCATCAAAATTTCATTGGGTGGAGATTGCTTTCTAAAGTTAATATGCGGAGAGAGCAGGAAGCTTATGCTCTCCAATCTTCGAAGTCAAATCAGTGAGATTTTCAAAAAGGAAGAAAAAAAGAGAACATCCCTTCAGTTTACTTGGCGAGAGTCCGTGATGTTATGTGAAGCAATAGGAATTCGATCTGCTTGCTGGGAAAACAGTGCTCCTTTTGTTCATGAGTTGTTTATTAATGAGCTTCCATCTCGCATACAAGAAAGCTTAATGACTCTGGCAGACGATAGCTGTCTTGAAAAAGTTACAAAAGTAGCAGATAACTTATATAAAAACTTTCATAGGAATGACTACGAAACCCCCCATGAAAGAAGGGGGAGGGAATATTGTGGGGCGGTAAATCATTTACAAGGAGAACAGTTCCCGACCCAAGAGAGAGGCTCACATGGAGAGAGTAGAAATACAAACAATAACAACGATCCTCAGGTCTCAGAAGAGGCAAAAGTAAGCAAAGAGTTCTTTCGAGAGATGAAAGGACTTCTCAAGTCTCTCACCAAGGTCGCAGGACAGCTGAGTGAAGCCGCCTGCCAAACCGAATCGAAAGAAGAACAACCATCATTTCGAAAATAGAATAAATGCTCCTAGAGAAACATAAACAAGCAACACTGGAAGCATGGAGCTGTTGGGCGGATTGTGTTAAACATGCGCCAGAATCCTTACATCGAAGATATACATGCCATTCGGAATTTTGTCCCATGTATTCCTTGGTATTCCCGCCAAATCGAGAAAGTCAGCAAGCACATGAGTCAAACCCCCAAAGAAGGCAGGGAAACGCATCAGAACCCTCCTCGCACAGGAGTTAAGGGGGGAGGTGAATATTTTAAATGGAAAATGATCGTATTTTTTAATTATGGGGGAGTTTTTGTTGTCAGTAAAATAATTTGCAGCGTCAAACTCAGCAGGTTTAATAATAATAATATTAATAATAATAGTTATGTTTGGTATTCTAACGGGTATAATAATAATAATAATAATAATAATAATAATAATAATAATAATAATAATAATAATAATAATAATAATAATAATAATAATAATAATAATAATAATAATAATAATTTAACTTTGGGTAATTTTAAGAGTAACGAGCGAAGTGCTTCACTGGCATGTACAAGGAGGTCATCCTCCCTTCCAACAAGCTCTGAGTGGTCCCAATATTGATAAGGAGTATCGATGTAACCCATACGATACCCACGCTGGTCTCTAGTGGCTCACAAAATATATTAATTACGGATGCTCCGATAGGAGAAAGTCCGGTTATAAATAATATTGATGTGCTAAATAATGTAGGAAATTATAAACTTTATACTATTGTGGATAAAATATCAAAATGAGTCTTTATTTTAGATAGTGGTAGTGAGATAATTTACTCCCAATGGATGGGGACAATAAAATATCGATTATTGGTCAAATTAAAGTCGCCAATGATACCGTAATTGACATATACTCTCGCGAAAATGTTACAATTGATTTGGGTTTAAACCGAACTTATAATGTGGAATTTCTAACTAATATATTGCCAATTTGAATCTTAGGAATACCGTTTCTAAAAAAAATTCTTTTAATATTAATTTTGAGTCAGACACGTTAACGGATACTCAGAGCAAGGAATGTATAAATTTGTGTGATAAAACAATTTGTAGAGATAAAACGTTTATTCATACTCTCTCTCAATTTTCTTCTTATGTAGCTCATAATGAACTTTTTAGCGATATACCTATAATTAAATAATATGATTTTCGGAATTTGAACCCAAAACGAAAGAAAAGTAAAAATTTCGAAAATCTATTTTTTCACACGTGCTGTTTTTGCAAATTTTAAAGCTTGCCCTTAATATAATATATATATATATATATATATATATATATATATATATATATATATATATATATATATATATATATATATATATATATATATATATATATATATATATATTATATATATATCCATATATATATATATATATATATATAGATATATTATATATCTATATATATATTATATATATATTATATATATATATATATATATATATATATATATATATATATATATATATATATATATATATATATATATATATATTATATATATATATAATATAATATATATATATATATATATATTTACAAGGACAACAGAAATAAAATATTTAATTTTTCCACTATCGATCGATTCCCGTAAACAAATATCGTTACAATAGCAAAGCGCTAATCAACGACGTGCGTAACATAAAATATACGCAAAAGCTCTCCAATTTACTGAGATATATAACACTATAAAATATCGACACAAAGAATTGAAAATGATATTTATCACTTGACAAATATATCTAGGTTAGGTACAAAACATATAAATAAATAAATAAAATACAATTTAAAAAATTGAACTCTTTGTAACCACATATAAATTTAGAATGAAATATTTACATAAAAACACTTCATAAATACTAGCTTGCACGAACGGTATATCATTACTGACACAGCACAATGTAATAGCGAGAATTACGATATCAGAGTGACCAACATAACCATACATCCAAGACCAAGAGCATAGGTGGGAGAAAGAATGGAAAAAATGGTGCGTCTGAGGTTTTATATGAGGAATAGTATCCTCGTATACATTATCGTCCAATGACAAGATAGTACAAATAGAAAGATGAAAAATATATACAGGTTTCACCTGAAATCAAAAGAAAAGTAGATAGCTATTCACAGGAGAAGAGGCGGGATTTACCACCCTGGTAAAATAAAAGAACTTGCATTAAAATAAACAGTCTCAACGAAATCAGAAGGAGAAAGTAAAGATTTGTTGAGATTTTGAGCTTCCTCACGTTGCAAATAAAAATCGCTTTTATTATTTAAAATATATATATAACTTTAACATTAAAATTATATATATATATATATATATATATATATATATATATATATATATATATATATATATATATATATATATTATATAATATATAAATATATATATATATATATATATATACTATCTACGTCCTTCATAGGTAAAAAAAATAATAAAAAAAATAATAATAATAATAATAATAATAATAATAATAATAATAATAATAATAATAATAATAATAATAATAATAATAATAATAATAATAATAATAATAATAATAATAATAAATAATACTAATAATAATAATAATAATAATAATAATAAAAATAATAATAATAATAAACATATAAATTGTCAATAGAATCAAGAATGTAATTTCATCTTAAAAGTTAAGCTTTCAGATAAAATAGATTCTTGCTTCTTTCAACAATTTACACATACCTTTTAATAAAGAAAAATATTTCTTTATATATATATATATATATATATATATATTATATATATATATAATAATATATATATATATATATATATATATATATATATATATATATATTGACTTGAGCGGGCGACGCAATTTAGTTTAGATGCTATAAGATGGGAGGATTGTTAACATATACAGGGGAAGAATGACTTATGAAAGCAAATTTATATATAGCAATAATAATAATAATAATAATAATAATAATAATAATAAAAAAGGATAATAATAATAATTATGGAGGATGAAGAATAATAATAATAATAATAATAATAAATAATAATAATTAAATAATAATAATAATAATAATAATAATAATAATAATAATAATAATAATAATAATAATAATAATAATAATAATAATAATAATAATAATAATAAAATAATAATAATATAATAATAATAATAAAATAATAATAATTAATAATAAATAATAAGAAAATAAAGTCCTGTGACAATAGTGCAGGCAAAAGGATGTCACACCTGAGGGTGTGAATACTGAGGTTCCAAGAGGCTTTCCAGAAGCTTGCAAGGGCTTGAGAGGCTTGAAGAGCTTGAGGGCTGGGTGTGTGTCCTACTGTTCTCCGGTAGGCTTTGTGGTTCACTCCACTAAAGAAGTTTGTTGAGACTTCTCACAATAAGAGGTTGTTTTGAAAATACAGTGAGCCAATTCAGTATGTATAATGTAGCAGTTTAGAACAAAACTGAAGCTTGAACAAAGAATCTAGAGCATAGAACCTAGAACCCCAGAGTCCTGGGTAATAATAAAAAAACAATAAATAGTAGGCTAATATAGGATATAATAATATATAAATAATAATAGTAATAAATAGATACAAGTTATACTTTAAAATAAACAAGTAGGACCTACATTGGCCTACTTAAATTCATGTGTATATTGGAAAAAGAAAATTTGGCCGTAGGTCCTTTACTAGGAAAGCCCCAGAGGAAGAAATAGGCCTTGGTTTATTCCTAATCCAAGGCCTGCTACCGTGAATAAGCTAGCTAATACAAATTAATAAAATATAATATAAAAAATGACACGATATTCACTTCACTCTTGGGCCTTTCTATAGGGCCTACTTAATAACTATAATTTTTACGTAATATGTTAAAATAACTTTATATTTCACATTAATGGCACTTACCTCTATCACAAAGTCAAAATATATGGCTTTAATGAGCCAAATTACGCTGGTTAAACAAAAATCTCAGAGCGCAATATAAAAGCAGCTTAGCATCAGAAAAATGGCGCTTAGACGAAATGATGCGGTAGTGTTGCCATTTCAATAATTTTACACAGTTTGCAAAACGCAGTAGCTTAATTTTATTATTATATTTGATGTTCACCAGAAAGAGATTGTAAGTACTCTGCGTGTCGTTGTATAGTTAAGATGAGACCGGTGCCTCACTTGTTGCATGCCGTAATAAAATTATAACCAATTATCGCACAAATACAAGCAGACCTTAGTGATAAGAGACTTAATATTATTATGTACTGGCGTAGTTAAGTGGTCTGTTTGCTCGGTGTGCGCTTCAACTAATATAACAGAAATAGCACTACTAACAACTTAACTAGATGATAATACAAATCGTCGAGTAAATTATACCACAAAACAAAAAAAATGGATAAAAAATATAAGGAAGGAATATTTTTTCCTTTATAATAAAATATTATTAATATATAGAAAAATGTGAAAATTATAATATAATGTAACCCAGTTATTTTCAATTTGTGTACTAATATAGTTTACTAAGGTGATTTTACAAACCATGTATATTAATTGAAGTCAACACCAATCATAGAACATGAAAAGGTAATACTGGCCTGCTAAATAATATTATTTATTCAACACGCTGAATATTAGAACACATTATAATTTAAAATATATAAACTTTTCTTTTTGCTGCTATTCCCTGTGCTTGACAAAATGATAAAAATATAGGATGTAGGTATATTAGCCGCAAATAGTAGTGTAATATTAATTTAATATATATAATTTATATTAATTAAATTATATTATTATTAATATATATATAATATAATAATTATTATTATATAATAATAATATATTATTATTAATATATTATATATATATATTATATATTATAATAATATAATTTATATATAAATATATAATATATAATAATATACGTTATTATTTTATTAATATATATTATTAATTTTTAATATTTAATTAGTTTAATAATGTGGTGAAATAATTTTACTGTGAAAATTGTAAAGAGAGCAAATGAACGAAGATCATTGACAGGTTTTATAATTATATATTATAATAAGTAATTATAAAATAGGGGAAGGGGGTTGGGGTCAGAAGTAGAGTTGCGAAGCTGGTAAAAATTTTTTTTTTTGCCGGCCCCGACTCCGGCTCCAACCTCAGCTCCACAATTTTAAAATTTCTCACTCCGCCTCCAAACCCCTTTACTTTATATTATATATAAAAAAAATTCTTAGCTACGGCTTTATCTCCAACCAAAACTTTCCGACTACGCAGATCCTCGTCAGAAGCAAAAGGAATGTAAGTGACAAGAAGTACTTTTTGAGAAAAAATGTAATTCAAACTCGAGAGTTATTAATTAAAGTATATAGAGTAATAACAAATTAACAGTTCCAACAACGCTCAGCAGTGAGCACATGTTAGCTTTGTTTACAAACGGTTTACTGATTAATGTGTACAATTTTGTCACTTAAAGCCCTTTTATTTCTAAATACCCCCTCACCCCCCTCTAAATACCCTAAATACCCCCACCCCCCTCAAAATAAATTTTAATTAAAGCTCTAGTCATCTCAGATCAATACAAAGCAAATAGCTATAACAAAATGACCTTATAATTAAGCTATTTTATAAAATAGCTATAACAAAATCCTTAACTAAAATTGAACTGGATTTCACCTTGTAATAATGTTAACAAAACTAAAAGGCATTATACTTATATATTTCAACGTCTCACTCATATGTGATACGCTAGATGTATATTAATATATATAGTAAGTAATATTAATAGCTAGCTATATCATGGTATCTATTTGTCAGATATTCCAAGGATCATTTGAGCGCTCTTGTGTATGTAGTGCGTGTCCGAGACACAACTCCTCACTGACAAACTAGATTAGGGCATACTTGGCGTTTGGCTTTCAAAATCGTAGTAAATATTAGAGTCGAAAATGGCAATGACTATCGCCTCATTTCATTAAGCGCCATTTTTCTATGTTAGCTTCGACATTTATATATATTTCAGATCCCTGAGATTTTTTGTATAATCGCGGCGTAAATTGTGAGCACAATTAAAGCCAATGATTATATTGAGCCGTTTGTTATAGTGGTAATCTAATTATAATTTGATAATATAAAGTTATTTTAACATACATACGTTTTAAAGTTATGGTTATTAAGTAGGCCCTATAGAAAGGCCCAAGAGTGAAGTGAATACTGTGTCATTTTTTATATTACTTTTATCATATTAGTATAGCAGTGTTACCTTTATTGCGACCTAGAGGCGACCTACTTGTGGACTAGGAATGAATACAGCAGCGTCATGTTGGATCTCTCTAGTCTCAGACCTATTTCCTGGGTAAACGGAGTCTATTACCGCACTTGGCAGATTTCCTTTGCATTGCCTCTCATGAATTTTAATAGACACCCAATGATTGACCCTAGGGTCTGACTCAAGAGATATAACTTATGATTACACCTTTATAGCTATTATATTTTGATGATCCAATGTAATTATTCCATTAAGTATTAGAATATTATTTATTGTGTTTTATATATTATTTATCTAATGGACCTATAGGTGTTTCTAGATTCTCATGCTCTAGACTCTCTGTTCCCAATGCTTATCAAGAGGTTCATTGCTAATAGCAGTCTGTTAAAGACTTCGTGAGCATTGGCTCCCTGGTATTCCACACTCCTTAATATGTGAGAATCTCACTCAACAAACATCTTAGTGGAGGATAGCCACTAAAGGCCGTGGCCCAGGATAAGTGTAATAGTGCTGCCACCAATACCAGCACCCCACTTCAAAGACTACAGCGTGCCTCCTCGAACCGCTGAATGTTTCTGAACCATCCCTTGAACTCTACACCTGATATTCGAACCCTTTCGCGTTTATGACATACACCTATGATTACCCATAGCAACTATTGTCCTACAGGAACTATATTTCTTATTCTTTATTATTGTAAATATACTTTAGTGTGCTTGAGTCTGTATCCTATTATTAATTATATATTATATTAATTATTATTAATATATAGTGATTATTGAATAAATATCTTAATTATATTTCTCGTGATGATGGTATGGACCTACTTATCGTTAATTTATTTATTATTTAATTATTATCGTTAATTATTATATATTATTATTATATGTTATATTATTAGTGTGTCTAATTTTGTGGTAAATTTTTCCAATTATATTATTATTATTTAATAATTGCATTTATATAATTCATCTATAAAGATCTTCTATTATTGTTCACCACGATTGAACATGCCCTAATACATTAAGATCATAGAGAAAATTGCCGTTTCATGAATAGTCATTCTCCCACCTGATATTACTAGTAAATAAACCATCTCACTCTGCGGAGTTAAATTGCCTAGTTAAATCTGTACCTGCGTCACATCAAAATTGCAATATCACTAAATTTAAGTGTATAATATAGTTCTCTAAGAATTTGATAAAAGAAGAATTTAACTATTAGATAAAAAAAAGATTTAACTATAAACTCATAAAGTTATATAATATGATATATCTACTAAAAATGTAATATTAAAACTTTTTTATAAAGAAAATATAAAATTAAAAACTAGTAAATAATTTCACTTTTGACTTATTTCATATTTAGCTTTTGAATGTGTCTGTACAGTGAAGAACATATTAGTCATATATGAGGAAGTTCACTGAGACAACATCAGAAGTCATGAACTAAAGACACTAGAATTGCTTGTTTCTATTGTGACAATAATTAATTTAAAATAATAATTATGTTTTTTTAAGTATCGATTTATATTGTTTAAGGTTATGTGTGATATTAGTCATTGAGTTTTAATTATAAAAATAAAAAAATATATATACTTAATTATAATAATATGATTTTAACAAAAATTTTTGTTCTTATTATTATATTTCATATTAATTTTGTATTTATTTTTTGTTTTACTCTAATATTATATTTAAAAGATTATTATTATCCAAAAATAGTTTTAATGTATCTAATAACGATCATTTTAGTACTTTGAATATTTAATCAGATTAATATATATAGTATAATAATAATATATATTATATATATTAATAATATATTTTATATAATTAATAAATATATATATAATATATATCTAATAGTATATATATATATTATATATATATATATATATATATATATATATATATAATATATATATAATTTTAATGTTAAGACCTAAATATTTATTAACTAATACAAAAGCGATTCTTTCTCTGCAGGTAAGAAGTTCAAAATCCTCAATCAAATTTCTCCAATTTTTGAATTATCTGATATACGTTGATACATATATCGTTATTTTTTATTCTAATGCAAGTTCTTTTATTTTACCAGGGTGGTAAATCCCGCCTACTCTCCTCTAAATATCTATTCAATTCTCTTCTGATTTAACACTGTAGAAAACCTATGTTTAATTTTTATTTTTCAATTCTTATTCTATTTAATTCATACATATCTTGTTCTTTTTCTTATTTTTATTAGTCACGATACAATATTCTTCAATAATAAAAAAAATCCACCTACGCGGACGCACCATTTCGTTCCATTCTATTTCTCCCCCTAATGTCATCTTTAGTCTTGGAATAGTTAATGGTTATGTTTGAGTACCTCTGATATCTATAAATCTCGCTATAATTACATTTAGATGATATCAGTTAAATGATATTACCGTGAAATTGATGCAACTAATTTTATGAAGTGTTTTATTAATTAGAATATTTCATTATCTCATATAATATAATTTAATATTGTAGTTACAAAGAGTCAAATTTTAATAAGTAATTTTAGTATATATTATTTTATATATAGTATTTATATGTATCACATACCTAGATATATCCTGCAAGCACACCTTATCATTTTCATAATCTTTGTTCGTAATATTTATTGATGTCTATTATATCTCAGTAAATATGGAGACTTTTTGTACGTTTTATATGTTACGCAGCGTCAGTGAATTGATTAGCGCTTTGCTATTTGCTTTATATACAGATATTTGTGAGTTTACGGAATCGATTACGATATTGCGATAAAAATTAAAATATATCAATAAATAAAATATTATTATTATGTAAATATATATAATATAATATATATTATATAATATAATCAATATAATATTATATATATATAATGATATAGTATATAATTAAATTAATATAATATTATATATTAATATATATATTAGGATATATATATATATATAATATATATATAATTAATTAATATATATATATATAATATTATAATTATATAGTATTAATATATATAGTATAATATATATATATATATATATATATGATTAGATTATAATATATAATATATATTTGGAAATATTATATTAATTAATATATTACTATTATATATATATAAATATTATAATATTATATAAATATATTATAATATATTATATATAAATATATAATATTAATATAATAATACATAATATATTAATATATATATATGATATTCTATATATATATATATATATTATATATATATTAATTATATATACTACTTTATAATAGGGTCAGAGCTATTTAAATTTGCAAAAAATCACACGTGTAAAAAAATATTATTATCTGAAATATTTTATTACTTTTCTTTTACGTTATTGGTTCAAATTCGAAAAATTCATTAATTATTTATAATTATAGGTATATCGCTTTTGGTTTTCTTATTTGACTACATCATAGAAATAGAGTATACAGAATTGTATTGAGTATGGATATATTTAAATAAATCGTTATATATAATAACTACAATATATGTTAATCCAGTAGTCTCTAACACACCCACAATTCTGGTATCTTTTTATCCATGCCGTACTGGCTGGTATGTCCGTGTACCACTGTATTCTGAGTCCAAAAATCGTAAATATATAAACAAGAATTAGTTTTTAGAAATACAGTATTCTAAAGTACACATTCTCAAATATGTCAAATATATATGTGATCTCCACATTATTCCCGTTTACACACCCATCAAACTCCACTCTACTTTCGCTAGAGAGAATGAGGTAGTGATGACAGAGTACCCTGCATGCGTATGACTATGAGCGACTTCTCGTGAAAACAGAAAATCAGTACAGTATATAAATGAATGTCCTATCGCATCCACATGTGACGCGTAGAGTTAAATATCGTGTCCGAAAAGTAAAAGACCATCTACACATCTCAACTAAGTATACAGAACTCCATTTCCTCTCTTTGAAACCTCATTTTAAGTGAGCCAACGAAATCATTCTGAAAAGTTTATTTAATCTTTCTGTCAGAAAACCGTACAATATAATTAAACCCTGAGCGACTAAACCCCATATTCAAATTTATAACCCGGACCTTTCTCCTGTTCACCGAGACTTTGCCGTGTGACGGGAGCGCCATCCGTAACTTCACTATGTAAATATGGTTAATTTCCCTTCAATGCGGGTAGATTCATCCCCTGAAGCCAGCACCACAACCAGAACCACCCCCACACAAAAATCCAGCCATATCACTCTCCAGTAAGCACCATTCTTCTCGTCTCTGCCCAAACTACATTCCTCTCCTTTCAGCATCCCTTTTATGACTCAAGTGTACACTGTCCCTCCATCCTCTTACAAACCCCAGCTGCGTGAACAGCTGGTCGGATTTCCTCGTCAAGCACGAGACTCTACCCATACCGATATACACTTTATTCGTCCTAATAAGGCCCACTCCCAGAGGTCTGTCCGTGTCTCAGGACTGATAGTATGTACGACATGACCTTGCCTTCCCGGGGCTGGAGACCCGATGCCAGCTTCCCTCAGACGTCAGCACTTCGCTCCTAACTCTTAAAAAATTACGCCAAAAGTGTTTAACGCGTAAAGAATTTTGAACATTTTTCATAATTTGTATCAATGTTTCATTTATATAATAAATTAATTTTATTTGAATTATTGATTATTGAATTAATTTTATTATATTTATTCCTATACTTTATTTTTAATAGACATTTTTATTTATATGTCATTCTTTATTCCCATGCTTCTTCTTCAGTGAAACATTAAATACATTATATTATTATTATATGATTATTAATTTTAACCTTCTAGATTTGAATCAGTATACATGCAAAATTATTTACTACAACATGATAAATCACCCATAATATTTAATAATAATCGATCAATTTTCATTTAAAATTAGGTTATACTCCCCCTACTTAACTCATCTTAGTGCAGCGGAGTGATGAGTTCTGTAATGCTATTTCTCACTGCCATTGTTTGGGGCGTTGACTCATGTGTACTATTGCTGGTGCTTATCTCACGTATTTTGAGCGGCGATACCAAGGAATACAAATGGGACAAAAAATTATATACTAAAGGCCATGTATAAGTCATCGATGTTAAAATCATGGCGTACGTGGTACACAATCCTGATATATACCAAACAGTCAATGACTTACTATATGTTATGCTAATTTTTTATACGTTCCATAGGAGCATTTCTTCTATTTGAAATGATGGTTGTTTTCACATGTTCGATTCGGTTGCACTGAGCTTCACTCAGTCCTGTCCTGCGACCACCTTTTGATGATGAGGACTGTAAAAATCCTTTCATCTCTCGAAAGAACTCTTAGTTTACTTTAGCCTCTTTCTGAGACCTGAGGATCGTTGTTATTGTTTGTATTTCTACTCTATTCATGTATATCCCATAGTGGTAGGGGAGCCTCTCTCTGCCCGAGAGCGCGAAATCTCTGGTCTCCCTTGTAAATTCGTTCTTTAATCCGCCTCCATTCTGATATATCCTGCCCACACCTCTCTTATAGCCCTCATGAATCCGCGCGTTTCGAGTCATTCGGATTCAAAGTTGTTATATCTGAAAACGCGTAATCTATGCTACTTTCTGTAATTTTTTCAAACTGCTATCGTCCTTGCCACGCTGGCAGTTCATTGAGCTCGTATTCGGGGGATGAGACTTCATATATATCTAAAAACAGAGCTCATGAACAAAAAATGAGTCGCACCGTTAGTTCAGCCCATGCATGACCCCACATCACTCATTCCTTCAACGGTACCAATCACTGGCGGGATATCTCCCTGACCCCAAGCGAACTGAAAGGGTTTCCAATTTTTTCTTCCCTTCTTTGACATACGAAGTATTCCTCGATTCTGATATTGTCTACTAACCGCAAATAGATGTAGTACCATAAACGATACGTCATTCTCCGGCCAGAATTTAAACGTTGTAGCAAATCAGCAAGTCTCCCCACCCAAGAAAAATTTATGACCGGATGGTCTGCGGCGATACTACCAATCAATGGGAAGCTGCGTATATTTCCTAATATTTGCCTCTACTCGCCCTCATCTTTTGCAGATCAATACCTAGTTCCTAATTAAAAAATAGAGTCATCATACAACGTAAATAGTACATCGAGAGTAATAAAAAAGAAACGAAAATAAAACCCACTCATTGTATATTAACCTGAACAATCTAATTTAGAATGTTCAATGCAAGCATCACCTCAGTTATATAGCACCCAGAAACTGGGTCTTTGAACCAGACCCCCCACCCAAAGGACGGGAGAGTGCTGTGGACAGAGCCGAATCCAATATGCATATATAGACTCATTATAAGTCCTTGCTGGCCGTTAACGAGAGTGCGATTAGGACCTGAAATCTCTCCCACTAGCTACCCAACAATTCGAATTTTTTCTCTCGCTACTCCTATTAAATAAAGAGAAGTGCATGTGTTGGCAGGGAAAAAAGAACATAAACAGTTTCAAAAATTCTCACCTCAGATGCTTAGAATATTTAAAAGCTTAATAAGGACGTCAAACCTAACGGCCTTTCTCCCACAATATTGGTGAGCTCCCTCACCCGGTTACTACGCGGTCTTCAACACATATTCTTGTCGAACCGACTCTCTCTTTTTAAAATATATTGACCCTGGGCATGTTATGGAACACACCCAAAGTATCATCTGGTTTCTGCTCCGTGTTCTTTTACAGGATTTATATATATACTTTTCTAGGCCCAATTTTTTAAAAAGCCTAGCTTTATTAATTTAAATAAATGACCACCAGAATCTCTGTTCAATATAGTAGTTCTCTAAGCGCCGCATCTTATAACTAACAATCGTTGTTTTTTTTGGTGTTCGGTGTACTTTCTTGTCATCTGCCTATTCCGATTAGTATCATATAATTACAAGTTTAATGTAACGGCGACTAATAATATTTTCTGCTTCTGTTCAAGTAACTTATTTAAAGTTGTTTTTTTTTGTCTTAATATGTAACCTTTATTAGTAGTATATGGTTTTGACACATTTTCTATTCTTACAGCACTTATAATTTGTTTATTAGCCACTTTTTCACTTTTCCCACTCTCGATCACCACACACCACTCTCCAGTTTTTAATTTTTGTTTTGCCCACACAGTTCGGACAAGAAATGTCTGTGCGATACAAAACGTTGGAGCCTTGTGTCCCTGGGGATGCGAGTAGTATGGGTCCCCCACCACACAATCCCAACCTGCGCAAAAAAATGTACTCTTATAAGTTTTAATTGGCCCCTATACTTTAAAGTATCACCTCTTGACTGATATATGATTTAAACTAAAATAGATTGATGTTTGGTTACTCAGCGAAAATAATCGATCCAACAGTTCCTTATCCCACCATTTAAACGCTACTCATTTCTTTTTGTGATTTTTATTATACTTTTAATTATAATTAAATAATTTTAAAATGAAAAAATTGCGATAAATTTTTTTCTTTTTGGGCGAATGGATGAAATTTTACGATGAGACACAATTAAAGTTGATTCACATATTTTCCCAAGCAGAATATAATAAAATATTATATCGATTGTGAGTATGTAGAAGAAGGCATCAACTTATTAAATACATAATAAATTGTCGTCCAATTACCTGAAATATCATTCTTGGAATCAAAATTTCAAAAATAGTAAATACAAAATTTTTTTTTATGGCACAGAATGATAAGTTTGTTAATACCAAAAAAATTGCTTGCCTCTCTCTGAGATCTACCTTTATCCTATACAGACAAACTTCCAGCCAAGCTCTAAGCGCTAAAGCCAATCAGCATTGCGAGACATGACGCCCTCCACCCCGTGTGTAATCCACAAGCCCTAAAGAATTATTGATATTTGACCAAAAATTCAACGGAATTTGAAATGGCTGAAAAATGTGAATTTGTCATTGCCGGCTAGTAAAACCAGACTTTTAATATACATAAAGAGTCGAATTTTTTGCTCCACCACCCTTTCCCTCAAAGTATAAAATTACATCCCATATCGTAGTTAATTTATGAAATAGGGAAAAATTGAGATGCTTGTAACTCCCATTATATACCCTCTATACACACTAACAACTAAGTAATTCAACATCTAAATTTTCATATAGCTTAATCTATAGTCGGTAACGGAGTAGAGCTAATGACTTTTTTTACTATTAATATAATAAAGATAATGTTATATATATATACTCCAAATAAATTTTTATTTTTATATTATAAATTTCAAAAAACATTTATTTTTTGAAAATATTAATTAGTATCAAGTATAATAAAATCCTATAAACTAGATACATTTACAAAGATAAAATTTATATAATCTTAAAGTAAATAAAAATGTATGCATTCTCTTAATCTATCCTACGTAATCAAATACACATTATTAAGGTCAATCCTAGAAAAATATTATTATTACATTCCAATCATTAGCTATCCCGCTTTCTTATATATATATCCTTCTTGACAGAAAACCAAATATATACCTAAATATTTATTCTGCAGTGAGTTTTATTATTTTATAAATATTCCGCACACAAAAAGTTAGTAGTTTTTAGATAAAAATATAATGGACAAACGCTGTAAGTAAAGTAGATAGTATCTCAAAAATAGGCAACATTTAACCATCCAAGAGGACATATAATTTTTGGAATAACTATACTATATTTTATTTAGTTAAGATAATAAAGCACCCATTAAAATATATAATGCCATATTAACTAAGTATTTTGCATAGATCATTTACGAAAAATTAAAAATAATAAATAATTCACATAAAAAAAAGTGAATATTTTCGTCAAGGTTGGTCTAAATATAATCAACAATTGATTTATTATTGAAGATTATTTTTTTAAAAATCCTAAAGTTGAATTTATAGTATGTTGGTAAAAGAAAAATATACAGCAAAAAAACATCAGAAAACAACGTTTTAAATGCGGTGACATATAATAAATCTTAACAGTTTGGTTACTAATTGTTAATAGGGTTTTCATTTTAGAAAAATTTCGAAATATTAGCGAAAGAGCAAAATTATTAAAGGTTCGAGGCGAAACATATTTGGTCAAAAGTTAAAATAACTTAATAATTTCAGTTAACCTTATTGCAACTGATAACAAACCTTTATTTATAATATTTACTTATTATATAATGAATTATAGCTTTATTTATTTTATAAAATTAAGTTATGAGTTGCAGATATTTTAGTAATAATTATAATCTTGTGTATATACTCCACATTATCCTTGAAGAAGTGGAGTTCACATTCATCTTTAACAAAATAATTTATTTCCATCTTCAAGATTTGTAACTCCTATATAGAAAAATTATTATTATCTACACAACTTCGTTGTGGATAATTTTATGCACATGGTGATTTTTAACATTTATCATACAACTCCGATATTATTTAGCGGATATGATTAACTTAGATTACTAGCGGTTATATATATAGGTTATTATATCAATATTAGCATATAGAGAATTAATATAACTTAACAATTTGCATTATTTAGATTTTAATCTAAACTACAAACTACTACACTACTACCTACTACTATCTACTACCTTATCTACTATATACTACTATACAATATTCACTACTACTACCTAATAATAATCAAATAATAATAATAATTAATAATAAAGAGCAAAAACAAAGTAAGTATATATTTAATTAAATACCAAATTTATGTATAAATAATTAATTGTATAAATAAGTATATAATGAGACTGTCGTCAGCTTCACATATATTATTTTATTAGGCTTAAAAATATTATATAAATACTATAATAATAAAATAATTAATTAAAATAAATAATAATAATTAATTAATAAAGATATATAATTAATAAATATAATAAATATATACTAATAATAATAATATAATAATACAAATAATAATAATAGAATACAATGGACAAATAATTTATTATGCTATGGTTTCTACATAATTATTTTAATAATTATTATATATAATATATATATAATTATATATTTATAATTTAATTATTATAATATTAATATTATTTATTATTTATTTAATTATATATTATTATTTTATTAAATGCTTAGTGTTGTGTTATGTATGTTGTTGTTTGTTAGTTGTTTGTTGTTGTTGTTGTTATAGTTGATTTATCATATATTGTTTGTTGTTGTTATGTTTATTTTTGTATTGGTGTATTAGTTGTATTGATGATTGATTGTTGTAGTTATTGTTTGTATGTTTTATTGTTATGTATTGTTGTTGTTATTGTTGTATGTTATGTTATATTATTATATTATTATATATTATTATTATTATAATATTATATAATTAATTCATTATTTAATTATTAATTATTAATTTATAAATTAAATTTGAAAAGACTATATTTAATAAAAAATTAGATAATATTATATATATTTATTTTTATAAGAAAAACTATTTAATATTAATGCATTAATTTTATAATATTGTAAAATTAAAAAATATTATATTATTAATTATTAAACCATGAAAATTTCTAAATCCTGATCAATTTAATGTGTACATTTGTCCATGCTAGTTGTATCAAAGATGACCACCATGAACAGCGGATAGAGCACCTATTGCACCTAGAACACCAAACCAATCTATCTACACAATTCCCCCTACATATGCGCCCCCAGTCAGGTGTTGCAAAACTAGAGTATATGCAATAATCTCCTGAAAACAAGATCTACATTATTTCCTAATTTCGCTGGGTTTGTAAATTTGAGAAATATATAGGCAATAAGTTTATGAGTCAAACTACTGTTTAGATTATATTAAGTGAAACCCAATATATATTCTAGAGACTTTCTCTCCCATTCGATTTAATAATTTATGGAAATTAAATGTATTAAATGGAATGAATATTTCATTTATTAATGATAAAAGTAAATATGCCGTTTTTACATCCAAAGTCTTACCTGTCAATCTTCCATATGAGTACTTGAGACCCAAATGCGCCATACTTGTTTCACAATCCTATTTGCCACCTTTCAACGCTTAATCTCGTCGAAGTGCTCCCTCATACTAAGAGAGCCTCTACTGTTACTCGGATGAGTGGAGTCATCTGTCAGGAATCGATCTCTGTTTTCCTTTATTGTATTAGTTGACTCATCATATCTCCTAAATCATTCATTAATCTGGTTCTGATCGGGATAAAATGCAATCCCAATCCGTGATGTTACATTTCAATGTCTACATCATCATTGGCTTTTCAAGAAAACTTTTTTGGCTTGGATGTTAAAGTTGCTTTATTTCCTGTAGTGTTAGAAATTCGTTACAACAACTGGATTAATCCCTATATTCCTTTTCCCTCCTTTAAGTTAATTCCTTTCACCATATTTGTCATCTACTCATTCTTATCGAACTCTTTCCTACACAATCCATTAAGAGCTCTATATAGTTTAAATAAAGTCGCCTTTAGATCCGAGCATCTAAATAGTTCGATGTACCAACATAGAAATTTCTCCTAGAGCTATCCTAATACTCTACCTATGAGTTCATACTCTACACTATATGAGTTTGTACACATATGCTTTAATAAACGCCCACTTTATCTCACATCACTGAATCTCTTTCATTTTATTTTAGCGCTATCATTTTTAACGAGATAATATTTTTGCCGATATTAGAGCCCCATGTAGGTCTCCCCAAATGGAGGTACGAGTATACGCGCGAGGCGATACGCTCAGCGGAAGAGTGAGAATGGAATCTATACCAGAATTTATTAAGCAGTAAGCTGAGCCCGAATCAACTAGCAGTTGTATAATCATTGTTTCACGTGAGTAAGTGTGGGATTCTCGCCCAATAAAGAAAACTTCGCCCTACTCAAAGAAAAGTATAGAATCCAGATACGGACGTTGTCCTTTTATTATTATTATTATAAAGTATCTTCTTTCTCTATAGAGACTCCTGTTATTATTATTTATATTTAGTAATTTTATTGATTTGCTTATATATATTGTGAGTAGTATGTGTATTTGATGCATTATATGTATTATCTTAGTCCACTTGCTAATTATTTATATTATATTATAAGGCCCGTAACAGGGGTACCCCCATTACCAACAATCCGCTTTATATAATTTCGGGTTACTTAGGGGTACGCGATCAAAAAAATCATATTCAAGCCTGACCTATCAGAGAGTTAGAATGAAAGCCCTTATTTTTTTATGCGATGTAATGATTAGCTCTCCTTCAAATATCTCCAATTTAGAATACTTCATCGGTGAAGTGTAATTCTGTCACCAATATCAAAAAAGAATACAGTGCCAATATCAAAGAAGAATACTAAAATATCAAAGAAGGATACAATGTCAATATCAAAGAGAAGCATCGTGCGAAATCGAGTATTAGAGACAAACATTTATAACTATAGTGCTTTGTTTATATCTATGTTAATAGAGAAGACAAGTATAGAGAGCGAGAAAGTTCTTATATATGAAGACATAACTGTACACTTAAAACAAATAAACATCATTCCATGAACACCACCAGATTGCTTTACATGTCGTCGAAAGAACGCAGTAACCTAGCACAAGTATATGGTCTCTGTGGTTGCAGTTGTATCTCGCTACTCAAGTATCAGATTCCTACTCACATGCGCTGTCTATTCCATCGAGATACATAGCATACGTTAGACACACCTGTATTGTCTGCACCTTGGTCATTTCTGTCACTTAGGTTACGTTTGTGCGGTTATTACGATACCCTAATCATCACTTAATATATAATTATATATATGATAATATAATTATATATAATATATATATATATATAGATATATATATATATATATATTAATATATATATAATATATATATATATAATTAATATATTTATATATAATATATATAATATATATATTATATAATATATATAATATTATATATATAATAATTATAATATGTGTAATTATATATAATTAATATATTTTTTATATTAAGTATATATATATATATATAATAGATATTAATATATATATATATATTATATAATTATAATTAATATATATATTAATATATATTATATATATATTATAATATATAATAATATATATATATATAAATTATATTAATATATAATATCATATAATATTATAATATTAACATATATATATATATTATAATACAATATTATATATATATATATATATAGTATCATATATTAATTTATATATTATTATATATATATAATATATATATATATATATTATATATAAATATATTAGTAGATTAAGTATTATATTATATATATTTATAAAAGTTTCACACCTTGCACGGGCATAGCCCGTATCAAGGAGGGACTCTCTAGCGTAATTGTATGACCTAGGATCCCAAACTAGGATTCGAACCCACGACCTTGCCATGCGACTCCTCTACTATTGATTTAGGCTACACTGATATATATCGTATATATATATATATATATATATATAATATAGTATAATAATAATATATATATATATAATATATTATATATATTTTAATAGTTAATAATATTATATATATAATTATTATAATATATATATATTTAATATTAATTAATATATATATATATAAATAATATTCATATATTATAACTTATATATATTATATATATATATATATATATATATAAAATATTATAACTATAATATATATATATATTAATAATATATATAATATATTATATACTATATATATATTATATATTTATATATATATATACACATATATATATAATTATATATAATAATATATATATATATATTATATATAATATATATATATAATATTATATAACTAATATATATATATATATATATTAATATATATAATACTATATTAATATATATAATTAATATAAATTATATATATATATAATTTAT
>JABUQX010100971.1:42500-45228 GCA_015478945.1 Trachelipus rathkii | reverse complement strand
AACCCTTCTATATTCCTTCCAGCTTTCCTCTCTCCTACTTCCCAACCATTTTCACTTAAGCCTCCTTTTTCCTTTTCACCACCTCCTTCAGCCTCCGTCCTCCACCATTCACTCCCTTATCCTATCTGCTTGCCACCCACCCTTTTACTCCACATACCCCTTCTAGCCTTCATTCACATACTGCCTTCTTTAAATCTCATCACCCCCCTCCACCCTCCCCCAATTTCCCGTCCCTTCACGTCTCTCCACCTATCCTCCATAACCCCCTTCCTAAACTCCCTCTTACACACTGTCTCCTCCAATTTTTTCACCTTTATCACTTCTACTCTCCTCTTTTCTCCCCTTTCCCTAACCGTCACCTCTCCTCCCACCCTTATCCTAGCAACCACCAAATAGTGATCCGATATCCCCCTCCCCGCCCCTCTAAATACATTTACATTTAGTAATCTGCCTCTATCCTTCCCATTTACACACACATAATCCAGTAACGCCCTCCCCCCCGTTATCTCACTCTTCCATGTATACTTATGATTTTCACTTTTTTTTTAACCAAGTATTCCCCACTATCATTCTTCTTTCCACACACAACTCTAACAGATTTTCTCCATTAACATTCCTCTTCCCTACCCCAAATGGTCCTATTATTCTTCCCACCCCCTCCCTTCCCACTCCTGCATTCAAATCTCCCAATAGACAAATTTTATCATTTACCCCGAAACTTTCCCAACACTTCATTCACTCACCCAAATCTTTCTCTTCTCCTTCCTCCCCTACGCTCCTTTTCACTGTTGCATATGCGCATTATAAAAACCCACATTTTCCCCCCCGCATTTCACTTTTACCCACATTTATCCTCGAACTCACCTGGCTGCACAACCTTACCTTATCCAAACCTCTTTCCTCATAACTATTCCCACCTCCACTCGCCCTCACTTCTCTCGTTCACCCCTGATATCATACCCTTGTATTTTCCAAAAGTCCATCTCCCTCTTTCCCTTTAACTTAGTTTCAGTTAACCCTAGCACATCCAACCTTTTTTTCTTCAAACATTAACCCCACTTCCTCCCTTCTTCAAATCCTCGTTTACCCCTCTCACGTTCATACATCCCACCCTAATTACCTCTCTCCTCCCCATTTTTTCCCTTTCTTCTATATATATACTCACTCAGGCTGCACGCTTTGTGGGACTCCCCACCCTAGGCACTTCCCAACACCTAAGGCCACCACCCCGCTCACCAAATATACCCACAATAATAACAATAACAATAAGAAAAGGTTAAAATGATAATATAAAAGGTTAAAACCTACACTCTATCAATTTATATTTATTCCTACACTTTTTTTTTCTCCTTTCTTTTTTCTTTAAAATTTACACCCGTTAAAACTTTATTTATCTATTAAAATCTTTATTTATTTAAAATTCTTTAAAATCCCCCACATATACATACATATATTTGCCCATTTAAGTTCCCTTTTCAATAGTATTATACGAAAGTGCAAAGCTTCAATAAGAAAATGACAAAAAGAAACTAACACATTACACATTAAAAAATCACTCTGCACAATACTTCAAGCTTCTTTCAATTGCTATCTATTTCCCATGTCATCCTATCACTCAAAGGAGCTCTATCACTTTCACCAGTTTTTAGGACAGGATTTGTTTCACTATTAAATGTGTCTTTTGTGGCCTCGTCAGATTTTTTGTAGGATTTCTTTACGTTTGTCGTCAACAGGCAATTTACAATGTCCCGTCAGGTATTAGCAGGTAATTTTACCCTGATCTTGGTTACATTAAGATTCTTGTATCTTCAATCCCAATCAGGCAAGTGAGGTGCACTTTGACTTCATCAAAGAAAGGAAATATGATTGTTTCTCAATTCAGGCTCCGTTACGTCTCATTCGGTTAATCACTCATTTGGTAACTGCAACTTCAAAATTCGTTCTTCAATGAAACCATCAAGCCGCAATCCGTTTGTTTTTCAATTATACATTAATGTTATCAACTATACATTAATGTTATTCTTCCTTTGTTTTTCTTTGTTTGTTTTTCAATTATACATTAATGTTATCAACTATACATTAATGTTATTTCTTCCGAACTTGTGGTACTTGCCTTAATAGAATTTTACAAACAACAAAAAACCTCTTTCAACTTTAACCAAAGAAGTAACTTTACGACTGCTTCTTTCGGACTCTCAACTCTCTTAATAACCTTTATATTTCAATAATATTATTAAACAATATTATATTTAAATATACAATCACTTGTTGTTTAACAGTAAACGTATATGATTAAACTGGTTCAATATTATCGTTATATAACACGAAACACTATTACTATATGCTAAATATCAATCGTGTCTCCGATGGCAGAATGAGAGCTAACACATCCTCACTCGCTGACTATCAACAGCTATATATATATATATATATATATATATGTATGTATATATATATATAATATAATATAATATATATATATATTATATATATATATATATATATATATATATATATTATATATATATACATATAATATATATTATATATATATATATACGTGTAATGTATGTCTAAAATTTCTTGCCGATATCCTTTAATATTATTTCAAATAGATTTTTTCTTTCATTTCTTTTACTCCACGCATACTCGCAAGTATATGAATCAATCATCTTTATGTTCATTCCTTTTTGTATTTTAGTTTTATATTTAAAAACCCTCCACGCAC
>JABUQX010100971.1:0-40000 GCA_015478945.1 Trachelipus rathkii | reverse complement strand
GAGTGCCAATGAGTGCCAAGTGAGTGCCAAAGTGAGTGCCAAGTGAGTGCCACATAGTGCCAAGTGAGTGCCACATAGTGCCAACTGAGTGCCACTTTTTTCAAGCTTTCTAGCCTCCCCTGAGCCTAGAATAGCCCTAATATGGGTGACTACCCCTAGGTTATAAGGTCATGAGGAATCGATTGCGTGTATATTACAAGCTGCTAGAATGCTTCCTACTATGAGTTAGTATACACATTATGACACTTATAAGCACTTACACTCTCCATAGGCACTTACATTAAACACCCTAACACTTACACCTCACACCCACACACACACAGATACACACTTTACAATTACACTCACACACTCGATAATTTTTTATGCCCTCAACTTTGATGCCTCAACTTTGTTGCCTCAGCATTAATGCCTCAGCATTGATTCCTCAACCTTGAAGGTTCATCTTTGATGACTCAATCTTTGATGGACGTCATCTTTGATAATACCATCTATATTGATGATTCATTTTTGATGAAATCATCTTTGATGCGCTCATCTCTACCTTACATCAAAGAAACCAGAGTTAATTATAATGTCTTCACCCTATCACAAGCTAACCCACCCAGGCTCACAGAGCCCACCCGCAAAGGAGCCAGCCCCCGCACCCGCAGGTTGCGACCGACGGCGTCCCCGTCCGCCGCGTTACCGCCCGCCGCGTGGCGCCCGCAGGCGCAATATTTCCGCGCGTTCCCGCCCGCCGCGTGCGCCCGCAGGCGTAATATTCCCGCGCGAATGAAAAATATATATACTAAAAGTCATTCATTTTTATTCATACATAAAGATTTTTATGAATTTCTTTTCTGTCTTGTTATGAGTCATTCATTTTAATTTCATGAACTTAAACATTTTTATTAAAAACATTTTCGCGAACTAAAAACTGTAACTCATTACAGCCCTATTAACATTATATTTTTAACTTAATACTTTTTAACTTAATACTTTTTAATTTAAAATTTTAAAAATGTATGTAAGAAGAAAAATCCAGAGTGTCTGAATATAACCATTTTATTTTACTACAATTGTTAACGCAAATATTTATAAAAACATAAACTTTACTACCTCTAAAGCAGTTAATATCAAGTAAATCAATATAGTGTTACCTAACAACAAAGGGAATAGTATGCTTTTTTACTGCTTTACTGCTTAACTCATGTTTTACTGCTTTAACTCGTATGTTTTACTGCTTTAACCACATATTTATGCATTACATTACCTTAAAGGCCAGTAAATCAGTTAAATCAATAGATGTTGTTACCTAACACCCTAAGGGCATTAGTATGCTTTTGTTTTACTGCTTTACTGCTTTAACTTTCTGCATTACTGCTTTAACTCACATACATTAATACCTTAAGCAGTGGTAAAATCAGTTAAATCAATTAGAGGTGTACCTACACCTAGGAATTAGTATTTGCTTTGGTTTCACTGCTTTTACTGGCTTAACTTCTCTTTACTGCTTTAACTTTCTGCTTTACTGCTTTAACTTTTCTGCTTTACTGCTTAAACTCACATTACATTACATACCTTAAAGCAGTAAATCAGTAAATCAATAGAGGTGTTACCTAACACCTAAGGGATTAGTATGCTTTTGTTTTACTGCTTACTGCTTTAACTGCTTCTGCTTACTGCTTTAAAACTTTCACTTTCTGCTTTACTGCTTTTACTGCTTTTACTGTTTTAACTCATATGTTTACTGGCTTTTAACTTATATATTTATAACATTACATTACCTTAAAAACAGGTAATCAGTTAAATCAATAGAGGTGCTGCACCTACACCAAGGGGGGATTAGTATGCTTTTGTTTTCTGCTTTACTGCTTTAACTCATGTTTTACTGCTTTAACTCATGTTTTTACTGCTTTACTCATATATTTACTGCTTTAACTTTCATATGTTTTACTGCTTTAACCCATATATATTAACATTATGTTTTTATTTTGTTTTAATACTTTTTATTTATTTTATTTATTTTATTATTATTTTTATTTATTTTTATTATTTTTATTATTTTATTTTTATTTTTATTATTATACTTAGTGTTATTTACTTCATGCCTATTGTTATTATTATTTAGAAAACACATACACACACACACACACACACACACACACTTACACTTATACACACATTCACTATGACACTTATACACACATTCACTATGACACTTATACACACATTCACTATGACCACTTACATTACCCATGGACACTTACATACCACTTATACAATACGCTGGACACACTTACCACTTAACACACATTCCCACTATGACACTTACATTTACCCATAGACACTTACATTTACACTTACACACACACACACACACACACACACACTCACACACAGATTTACTTACACTCACACACAGATTTACTTACACTCACACAGATTTACTCACACACACACAGATTACTTACACTCACACACAGATATTACTTACACTCACACCAGATTTACTTACACTCACACAGAGATTTACTTACACACACAGATTTACTTACACACACAGATTTACTTACACACACAGATTTACTTACACTCACACACAGATTTACTTACACACACACACACACACACACACACCACACACACACGCACACTCACTTACACATATAACGTATAATTTATTAAAACATTTTATGTTTTTAATTAAACACGTCATTTCGCTGGTGTTCAATAAACTAAAATTATTGTTGCAGCAAAAACTTCTATAATAAATCAATCATTATCTTTGAACAAAGAATTTATTATTAACTGTTTAATACTTTTTGTTTATAAATTTTATAAAACTATCAAGTTTTTAAAATAACTTTTACAAAAACAAATAGTGAAATTTTATTAAAAAACATATATTTTACGGAACCTTAAAGCAATAAATCAGTAAATCAGTAGGTCAGCCCCATAGCACCCCTCTACACCAAGCTAGGCCACGTTTTTTCTATTGACTTACTGCTTTACATCATCTTGAGCCATGTAATAAGTATAAAAATAACCAAAATAAGTAATTTTTTGATGCAAAACACGTCTTTTTTTAAAATCTTTTCTAAGTCTTATTTAAAAATAAAACAATATTCACTTACTTTATATTATTACGCTCGATGTTAACAAAAAATATTTCAAATTTTTTTTAAATATTCGAATTTTCTTATTATTTATTATTATTATCTATGTACATTGACCAATCCACCACGAGAAACAACAACAACCCACTCCCTTACAAATACGAAAAACTGACCTCTTCTCTGTAAAAATGTGTGAAAATAA
The DNA here is from genome assembly GCA_015478945.1 of Trachelipus rathkii. Classification (NCBI taxonomy): domain Eukaryota; kingdom Metazoa; phylum Arthropoda; class Malacostraca; order Isopoda; family Trachelipodidae; genus Trachelipus; species Trachelipus rathkii. The sequence goes on along the minus strand of JABUQX010100971.1, from coordinate 36,697 downwards.
ACTACTTTATTTCTAAAATTTTTTTTTTTAGGAATAATCCTTTTTGTAGCCCGGGGCGATTTGGCCTAATTCAGGTCAAAATATATTTCAAACTGACCTTTTCCTGTAAAATGTGGTGAAATAACTACGTTAGGCCTAAATTTAGGCCTAAATTTAGGATAAGCCTTTTTTGTATCCCATGCTGATTTAAGCCTAAAACCAGGTCAAAAGGTAATTCCAGATAGACAGAATCATTGTTATTATTTATTATTTCTTATAAATATATTTCAAACTGAAACATGCTGGATCGGTAAGATCCTTTAAGCAGGTAAGAAGGAAATGTTTTCCTTACTTGTGATTGGTCGGAGTAATCCTCCCTTTTCAAGGTATGGACAACTTCTATACATTAACTCTACGTCGTATATAGGTGTAGCTTTAAGGCATATAAAAACTTGTTTTACATCCTAAGTAATAAGATCTTAAAGCATACCACAGAGAAGAACATGGCCTACGCACATCCCGCGAACTATTTGTTCTATTTCCCTCAAGAAATTATAACTTTAGATAAATAAAACCAACTGCTTTTCTACAAAACAAAATGTTTTCAAGAAACTTTACCAGTGAAATATTAATTTTCGTATTAAATAAAATTAAAATGTTTCAAGTAAGAAATAAAATGAACGATTCATAATATAGGAAACGGTATATTTGAAAATTACAAAAAAATGATGTAATGAAAGTTTACAACGGCGTATCATAAAAGAAAATATTTTCGCAACCGCGTAGTAATATTACGCCGGCGGGTTCATGCGTCGGTTCCGCACCGGGTCGCGCTTGCGGGCGCTCTTGTGTTTTGCTTCACGTGATCTACTTTAAATCTTAAGTTGAAATTTTTAAAATTTTATTATTTTCTATTTCTTTAGGGGTTTTTTTTGGGGGAAAAATTAATAAAATTATTTCCTCAATGTAAGTATTATTATAATATATGATATACACTTTAGTAAAAATAAAAACACTTTTAATACAAATCAGATAACTTGTGCCCCGCTTAACAGCTAAAATGACTAGGATTTTAAAATGAGTTTGGGGGCTACAAAGATTAATAAAAAACACACCTGCTCAAATACAAGTTTAAAGAACAAAGTTAATTTTTAAAAGACGATAAAATAAATCTCGACCAATCACATACGAGGGCTCATATAGAGATAACGATTACTCCGACCAATCACAAGAAGAAAACATTTCCTTCTTCACCTGCCATAAAGGATCTTACCGATCCAGCATGTTTCAGGTTGAAATATATTTATAAAAATTAATAATAAAACAATGATTCTTGTCTATTACTGGAATACCTTTTGACCTGTGGTATTAGGCTTTAAATTCAGCCAGTGGGATACCAAAAAAGGCTTATCCTAAAAATTAGGCCTAAATTAGGCCTAAACGTAGTTATTGCACCACATTTTACAGAAAAAGGTCAGTTTGGAATATATTTTGACCTGGAATTAGGCCTAAATCGCCCCGGGATACAAAAAAGGATTATCCTAAATTTAGACCTAAAGTAGTTATTTAAACACATTTTACAGAGAGAGGTCAGTTTCGTATCTGTAAGGAGTGCGCGGTTGTTGTGTTTTCTCGTGGTGGATTGTCAATGTACATGATTAATAATTAATAATTAATAAAGGAAAGTCCCAATTATTTAAAAAACTTTGAAAATTTTTTAGTTAACATCGACGCGAATAATAAAATTAAGTGAATAATGGTTATTTTTAAATAAGAACTTAGAAAGATTTTAATAAATACAGTATGTAGCAGAGGAAAGAGCTTATTTTTTATTTTATTAACTTATTTTACATGTGCTAAAAGATGATGTATTAAAGCAGTAAGCTCAATAGAACAAAAACGTGGCAAGCTTGGTGTGGGGTAGGCTAGGGGCTGACCTTACTGATTTTCTGATTTATTTGCTTTAAGGTACGTAAAAATATATGTTTTTAATAAAATGCATAAAATTTTTTAGTAAAAAGTTATTTTAAAACTTGATAGTTATAAAATTTATAAACAAAAAGTATTAACAGTTAATAATAAATTCTTTGTTCAAAGATAATGATTGATTTATTATAGAAGTTTTAAGAAACTTTGAAATAATTTTAGTTATATTTGAATGAGTAATATAAATGTACGTGTTTAATTAAAACATAAAATGTTTTAATAAATTATACGTTATATGTGTAAGTGAGTGTGCGTGTGTGTGTGTGTATGTGTGTGTGTGTGTGTGTGTGTAAGTAAATCTGTGTGAGTGTAAGTAAATCTGTGTGTGTAAGTAAATCTGTGTGTGTAAGTAAATCTGTGTGTGTAAGTAAATCTGTGTGTGTGAGTGTAAGTAAATCTGTGTGTGAGTGTAAGTAAATCTGCGTGTGTAAGTAAATCTGTGTGTGAGTGTAAGTAAATCTGTGTGTGAGTGTAAGTAAATCTGTGTGTGTGTGTGAGTGTGTGTGTGTGTGTGTGTGTGGTGTAAGTGTAAATGTAAGTGTCTATGGGTAAATGTAAGTGTCATTGTGAATGTGTGTATAAGTGTAAGTGTGTCAGCGTGTGTATAAGTGTAAATGTAAGTGTCTATGGGTAAATGTAAGTGTCATAGTGAATGTGTGTATAAGTGTCATAGTGAATGTGTGTATAAGTGTCATAGTGAATGTGTGTATAAGTGTAAGTGTGTGTGTGTGTGTGTGTGTGTGTGTGTGTGTGTGTGTGTGTGTGTGTATGTGTGTTCTAAATAATAATAACAATAGGCATGAAGTAAATAACACTAAGTATAATAATAAAAATAAAAATAAAATAATAAAAATAATAAAAAATAAAAATAATAATAAAATAAATAAAATAAATAAAAAGTATTAAAACAAAATAAAAAAACATAATGTTAATAAATATATGAGTTAAAGCAGTAAAACATATGAGTTAAAGCAGTAAAACATATGAGTTAAAGCAGTAAAACATATAAGTTAAAGCAGTAAAACATGAGTTAAAGCAGTAAAACAGTAAAACAAAAAGCATACTAATCCCCCCCTTGGTTGGTTAGGTCATGTTTGGATATGATTTACTGATTTACTGTTTTTAAGGTATGTAATGTTAATAAATATATGAGTTAAAGCAGTAAAACATATGAGTTAAAACAGTAAAGCAGAAAGTTAAAGCAGTAAAGCAGAAAGTTAAAGCAGTAAAGCAGAAAGTTAAAGCAGTAAAGGCAGTTAAACAGTAAAGCAGTAAAACAAAAGCATTTACTAATCCCCTTAGGTGTTAGGTAACACATCTATTGATTTACTTGATGACTGCTTTAATTGTATGTTAATGTTAATAAATATTGTGAGTTAAGCAGTAAAACATACGAGTTAAAGCAGATAAAAACATGAGTTAAAGGCCAGTAAAACAGTAAAAACCAAAGCAACTATTCCTTTGTTGTTTAGGTAAACACCTCTATGTTGATTTACGAATTACTGCTTTAAGGTATGTAAAGTTTATGTTTTTAATAAATATTTCGTACAATTGTAGTAAAATAAAATGATTATATATCAGACACTCTGGATTTTTTCTTCTTACATACAATTTTAAAAATTTATAAATTAAAAAGTATTAAGTAAAAAGTATTAAGTAAAAAATAATGTTAATAGGGCTGTAATGAGTTACAGTTTTAGGTTCGCGAAAATGTTTTTAATAAAAATGTTTAAGTATGAAATAAAAATGAATGACTCATAGTATATTGGAAAAGAAATTTTAATAAAAATGTTTTAAGTATGAAATAAAAAATGAATGACTTATTAGTATATATAGTTTTTCATTCGCGCGAATATTACGACCTGCGGCGCACGCGGGCGGGCGGGAACGAACGGAAATATTGCGCCTGCGCGCACGCGGCGGCATAGAAATAGGGAAACCGCGCGCGGGACGGGGATGCGTCGGGTCGCACCTGCGGGTGCGGGGCTGGCATCCTTTGCGGGTGGGGCTCATGCTGAGCCCTGGTGGTTAGCTTGTGAACTAGGGGTGAAGACATTAATATTAACTCTGTTCTATGTGATGTGGCGTGGAGATGAGCCATCAAAGATGATTTCATCAAAGATGAATCATCAATATAGAAATGGTATCAAAGATGACGTCATCAAAGATGAGTCATCAAAGATGAACCTTCAAAGTTGAGGCATCAATGCTTTGAGGCATTAATGCTGCAGGCCATCAAAGTTGAGGCATCCAAAGTTGAGGCATCAAAATATCAAGATGGTGAGTGTAAGTGTAAGTGTATCTGTGTGTGTGTGGGTGTGTGAGTGTAAGTGTATAGGGTTTAATGTAAGTGTCTATGCGAGAGTGTAAGTGCTTATAAGGGTCATAAAAATACTAACTCATAGTAGGAACCATCTCTAGCAGCTTGTAATATACACCAATCGATTCCTCATACCTAATAACCTAGGGGTGACACCCATTTTAGGGCTATTCTAGGCTCAGGGGAGGCTAGAAAAGGCTTGAAAACAGTGGCACTCAGTTGGCACTATGTGCACTCACTTGGCACAATATGTGGCACTCACTTGGCACTCACTTGGGCACTCATTGGCACTCACCTTGGCACTCACCTGGCACTCACCGGCACTCATAGAATAATCATTAGAACACTAATAGAACATCACTAGATTCTTACGTTCAAGTTAGGAACGAAGAATATGTGACGGGTGGGCCACGAAAGTGGGCAAAAAATTTGGCGTGCGGCCCCAAAATTGAACCCATGGTATCGGGCAAGGTCAAGGCCGAAAATATATCATGGTCAAACAAGGTTAAGACATCAAAAGGGCTAAGCCCCTAAAGCAAGGCCATAAAAATTTACCGTGGACGTCAAATTGCACCCATGGTGATCTGGAAGCTTTGGAGAAAAGGTCAAGGGCAAAAAAAGTAAGACACAAAAAAAAAAATAGGGCTAAGGCCCCTAAAGGCTGGCCAAAAGATTAGGGTGCGGCCAAAATTGACCATGTATCGGGCAATGGTCAAGCCGAAATATCATTGGTCAAACAGGTTAAGACATCAAAAAGGGCTAAGCCCCTAAAGAAAGCCCAAAATTACCGTGCGTCAAAATTGACCCATGGTATCTGGCAAGCTTTGGAGAAAAGGTCAAGGACAAAAAAGGTTAAAGGACATCAAAAATAGGCTAAGCCCCTAAAGGGTTGGCCAAAAAATTAGGGTGGGCCAAAAATTAGCCATGCAAGACCAAAGGGTTGGTCGAAAAAATTAGGTGGGTTACGTACAACGGTGCATGACGCAACCGCTTGGCGCAACCCTTCTTCGAGGGGTTGCAAAAAATTAGGGTTGCCAAAAAAATTAGTGTTGCCAAAAAATTAGGGTTGCCAAAAAAATTAGGGCTGCCAAAAAATACGGAGGACAAAAAATTACCGTGGTTCAAAATATGACCCATGAAGACCAAAGGGCTTGGTTCGAAAAAGTTCAAGGCCCAAAAAGGTAAAGGCAAAAAGGTCAAGAGGCAGGTTAAAAATTTGGCGCCAAAAAAGCGCGTTCGAAGGCCCAAAAAGTGAAGGTAAAAAAAGCTCAAGGGCAGGTTAAAAAAAATTGGCCTAACAAAAAGGTCAAGGCGGTCAAGGATAGAGGTTGTCAAATAAAATTAGGTTCGGCCAACAATTAGGGTCTCAAAAATAGGGTTCTCAAAATTAGGGTTCTCAAAAATTAGGGTCTCAAAAATTAGGGTTCTCAAAAATTCTCAAAATAGGGTTCTCAAAAAATCTCGGTGGGATAAAAAATATGGTTCTCAAAAATTTAGGTTTCTCAAAAAATTAGGGTTCTCAAAAAATAGGGTTCTCAAAAATAGGGTTCTCAAAAAATTAGGGTTCCAAAAAATTAGGGGGGGACAACGTACAACGCCGTTGCTTGCCGCAACCGTTTTGCGCAAACCCCTTCTTTCGAAGTGTTCCAAAAAATTAGGTCTCAAAAGTGGTTCTCAAAAAAATCTTGGGTTCTCAAAAAATTTGGGCTGTTCTCAAAAAATTCAGGTTGCCCAAAAAGGTCGCAAGGCCAAAAAAGTCAAGGCCCAAAAAGGTTTCAGGCCAAAAAAGGTTTCTTGCGGTCAAAAAGGTCAACAAGGTCAAAAAGTCGCACGGTTAAATATTTAGTCCAATATTGCCTGTGTACACTATCATTTTTGCATGTGGAGGTGCGATAACCTTTGAAACGCTGCCTGCGGAAGTTACGTATGCAAAGATGAGGAATACTCGAACATTAGTCCACCACATACTGAAAGAAAAATAGCGAAAAACAATTATTCGAAAAACTAACAACTTTTCATTACGAAATTTGTAAATTATGTGAACGTTATTCCTTTAATACTAACCTCCCACACCCCATCCATGCCTTTTAATTCCCACAACAAACGCATCCCTTTCTCATACAAAACAAGCAAAGTTACAAATATTTGAAGAAATTATTTGATCGATCATGAACTTTTTTTTTTTACTCAAAATGTTATATAAAAATATTGCTACAAAATAAAGTAGAATTTGAAATTAAAATAAGATTTTGAAACAAAATTCGGATTGCATTGTGCGTTTATAAATAATTTGAAAAAATAAAAGATATATATATATCATTATATTTTTTTTTTTTTATATATATACTATATATATATATATATATATAAATAATATATTATATATTATATATATATATAATATATATATATATATATATATATATACTATATATATATATACTATAATATATAATATATATATAATATATATATATAATATTAGGGATGTACCGATACCGTTGCAAGTTTGTGCAACCACCACTATATGCAACTAGCTAGTGTACAACTGTTATTTTATTTTATATTCTTTTATTTTTTTAATAGGATTAAATATTTAATAAATTAATTGCATTTCTCGTTATAATAACACTCCACTGAAGTGCAATTTAATGTGAAAAAAAACGTCATATAATTTTGATTAGTTTAAAAGTTTGCAAAAATTTTGCAACGCAAGATCTAATGTATTACGGACGAGAAAATTGTGTATAGCGCAAAAGACGATGCGTCGAGCACTTTATAATAGATTTTGTTTGCAAACAGAAGCCAAACATTTTCTTTAAAGTGTTCGAAGCATATTTATAGACGTTTTGTAATTTTTTATTATTATTCATTATTTTAGTTCTATTTTCATAGATAATTCAGTTTGTGGTTGAATTAACATGATAGCGTTAATTATTTTTGTGATGCCTTAATTAATTTTAATATTGTAGTTCAGTTAATTAGAACAGTGATTAAAAATTAGAGGATTTAAAATATTCTATTTAGCGAATTTTTAGTTTGAAACGTAATTATATTAAATTTTTTTTTGAAAATTGTGAAATAGGCTTTTCTTTGAAAAGAGCTTCATTTTCGTTCAATAGTATATAATAATTATATATATATATATATATATATATATATATAATATATAATATATATATAAATTATAAATATAATATATTATTTTTTATATAATATATATAAATATATATATATATATATATATATATATATATATATATATATATATATATATATATATATATATAGAGAGAGAGAGAGAGAGAGAGAGAGAGAGAGAGAGGACTTTGTCGGTTATATGGTCATCATTTTTTTCCTATTAAATAAAGAAGGATTCAGTCAAAAATTTGGTTTTAAAAAACTTCTCTTTGTGTCCCATCGAGGAGAAGTTGGAAATAAAAAAGTTAGGTCGATCTATACTCCAGGCTTAAATATAAAGAGCAAATTATTAAAAATAAGAACAGACAATTCAAATGTTATTTTCAAAATATCTATTTGTGATAAACATAAATAATGGATTTGTGGTTGTTAACAAAGAAATTCTTTGCATTGTTTTCCATGTTTTTTATTCGGTGGAGAAATCATGAACGAAAACTGGTGTAATAGATATAAATCATCTTGCATCTAAGGCAAAATATGAAAACACGATGGTACACATGAAAAATGCTTTACGCTTTTCATAATTTGGAAAAATAAACATTGCTAAACAGGTAGACATCGAGTACAAAAAAATAAAAATAAATAAATAAGCATAATGAGAATGTTAAGAACAATAGGTATATCTTTAATGTTATCATAAACTGCATTTAATTTTGTGAAGCAATTGAGTTGGCATTGAGAAGGCATAACGAAACTGAGTCCTCAACCACTCCAGGTGTCTGCAGAGGGCTAGCAAACTTCAGTGCAGAACTAGATAATTCATTAGGTTCATCTAGAGAAGGCCATTGTTTTCAAGGGAACTTCGAAAACAATACAAATGAACTTCTACAAATTATGCTTGAAATATGCCACGAGAAGATAGTAAGATAAATTTATGAAGCTGATTTTCTATCTGGCATTACAGATGAAACGAGTGATGTTCCCAACATATACCAAATGGTTGTCGTCTTTAGATACATTGTTAAAGTTTGACGCTGAAATACACACTATTTGTCTTTTAAAAGAGATCGAAAGGTTGAGTATAAATGACCACAAGGATAAATTAATATCACAAACTTATGATGGTGCTAATGTTATGAGAGGCTCGTCTGGTGGGGTTCAGGCTAAGTTGAGACAAATGTATCCAAAAGCTGAATATAAATATATTATCATGCTCGTCAGCTTAATTTAGTGATGTCAAATGCTGCATCAATTAAAAAGAAATGTCCACATCTTTTTTGCTAATCTTCAAGCCATATATGCATTCTTTTCCACTAGCCCAAAGAGAACAGCAGTGTTGGATCAAGTAGTGAATAAACGACTACCTCGCTCTATTCCCATCAGATGGAAATTTCATTAGAGATCAGTAAATAGTTTTTGAAAATAAAGAATAAATAAAAGTATGCTTAAAGGCTATTTTAAATGGTGATGAATTTCAATTTGTAAATAAAGTTTCCCTTGCATCTGGACATGTCGAGGTTCTCGAGAATAATAATATTTAATTTTTGGCTTTTTTTTTTGTTTTTCATAAAATCGATCATGTTTCAGCCCCTATTTCATCCAAAATGGAACATTGACCAATCAAAATTAAGATCTGCATTGATACTTTTGAAGGGAAGGTTCTAATGTAAGAAGAAAAATAATTTAATTTCAAGAGAGTACTCACAATGTAGCAAAGCGGAGAGAAACTGGCTCAGTAAATACAGTTTTTGAAAATAATTATTAGAAATAAAAGAATATTGACTAAAGGTTATAATGTAGAGATTGGGCACAGAAAAATATTTATAAAATAAAATGCAATAGTTACAATTTCTCATTGTATCTGCGAATCGACCCTAATGAATTTAACTTATGTGAATAAATGTAAATACTACTTATATATATTGAATGAATAGAATTTATAGGGCATATTTTTAATGCTATAATAATTATGATAATATAAGGTGTTCTTAGTATAAATATTAGTTATAGTATAGATTTGAGTGATATAATGAGCTGTAGGTATTTATTATTAAAAAGTAAGAATATTTATACAAGGTTAAGACGCTGCATCCAGATCAGCGAATTATAATCACTGGAATAAAATTTAAACGTGATAAGTATATTATAGCATATGATCTAAATATCAATAGATACTATATATATATAAGGAGTTAGTATCAGTGAAATATAATAGTAATATTATATTGTAAATAATAGTTGTTTGAATAGAATGGAAGTATCAAATATATAGTACTCAATTGGCCTACGCACGTTCAGGGCTGTGGAGACTGGAGACCAGAAGAGTCAGTAGGAGTCTACGGACAAAGGTTTTGGTGGGGCGCGAACGTGAGGCGAGCAAGTTTTTTTGAAGGGATCCGGAAGTCCGAATCGGAGTCGAAGAGTCTTTGACGGGAGAGGACCATAGAGCCGGAGCCACGGTAGCACACGGTATGAACGCAGAAACTAATTTATAGCCGCGATCGGAGCAACGAGAAAACCGAGCTAAGTCAGTACTGCACACAAAAAGAGAAAGAAAAGGTACGATTAGACATTTCAATATAAAATTATTTGTTTCTCCAATAGGTATATTGATATAAATCTTAATAGCTTAAATTTATCATTGAAAATAAGCACCCATAAGTTTAGATATATACTGACAAATATACAGTAATATTATAAATAGGGGAAAATGACCTAATCAAATATAAATATATGTAAATAGTAGGGATATATTTATGTATAATAATATATATATAGATATGATAGGTAACGAGCGTAAGCCTATATAATAATTAGAGGATATTAGTAAGAGCTCATACTATTATCAGGATATGTTCCCAATGCAAGGATATTTAACCGATAATAAGGTCCTTATAAGGGGCTGTATGATAAAAAAATACCTAATATAATATATATTATGGTTAGTATATAAATTAATATATATGAAAATATTATAAATCTAGCTCACTAAACCTTACGAAGACGATACCAGAATAAGCATAGTATATAAGTTATGTAGATAGATCCGAAAGAAGTAATACTGAAGAGTATATTTATTGAAAATTCCAGTAATGATCTAATGAATATAAATTGAATAGTATGTATGAGGAGTAGGTTTCAAAGATTAATATATAAGATACAGGTTAATGGGTTCCATTTTCTATCGGGAGTCGGGAGTCGGAGTCGAGCGTTTTCAGGTGTAAGAGGAGGAGAAACCATAGGTCCATAGCATATAAGAGCACTTCGAGAGTACAAGAGTGCGGAGCGATTATCCAAAAATCGCGTGAGTCGGAGTCCGGCGGTGGAGTCGAGAAAACAAAATACGACTCCTTCTACTCTCACCACGATAAACAATATTGTATATAAACTTTAGCACTCAATAGAATTCGAGAAAAATACTTTAGAGACTATCTCGAATACTTCTATTTTAAAAGATCTGCACATATACTTACTATTATGTAACATATGAAGTTAGTGATCGCCAATTTAAGTTGTTAATTTTTAACTGGTTATAAAATCTTAATGAAAATGTAGATAATGTAATAAATACATGCATAGGTTACTGAGAATTTAAAACACTATGTATAGAAATACAATTAATCATGATTGATAAACGATTAAAGTACTTTACGGTGACGAGGCTTATAGTAGTTTTAGTGAGAGCACAATATGACATATGGATGTATTTGACTCTCAAGTCAAAGTTATAAAAGCAACCACACTACCATATTCATAAGCTTATCACTAGGTATTTAAGGAATGCCATCCGTCAGTAGTGACTATCGCTCATTTCTAACGTTTATAATAGTAATAATCAGAACTAAGAGTATAAGGCTACGACCTAATATTAAATGTATTAAATACACAAGGTAAAGTGAGAAAGGCAATTCGAGTAGAACACATGGAGAGAAGGTGTATAGATGGATTATGTAAGATTGCTATAGTAGTTCACTAACCGGCAGGTTGAATATTATAGTAGGTAATAAAATACTTAGTATTATAATGAAAAAAGTTGTGACATTCAATTCCTTAGAAAATAATGTATTTTATATCAGAGAACATTTATACTTTTTTATTAACTTTAAGCAGATAGTTTTTGCTCATTAAACATAATAGCAGTAGAAAACTTCAATATACATGCAGAGGCTTAACAAGTGCGACGATGCCAGACAACATTGAGCAACTATATCTCTATCTCTCTATATCACTCTCTCACTCACTTTTCATAATTGAACTTCTCTCTCTCTCTCTGCTCAAGAGTGCATAGTGAAAGATATTATGAGTCACATAAGAGTAATATAATAGAACAAAGTATAGAGGACCAATCTACACTTCATTTTATTGTTATTTATAATATATGAAAGTCCGCTTTGCTCTAGTATATTATTGAGAATTAAATCAATACTGCTTAAACAGATTCCGTATCCTAGAATTTAGATAATAATATATATGTAAATAATGACTATGGCCAGCGTCTGTTATAGCCCGTCATATTATCTTTAATTATATAGAGCATATTAATGCACAGTAAAAACGAAAGAGATTGAGCTAATCCTGTCCAAAAGTAGGAGCCCTGAAAGCGTGAAGAAAAAAAAAAAGAAGAAACAGAGAAAAGAAAATTTAATGTATCCACATCCTGATAAAGCACATCTCTCAAAAAGACAATCTCACGAATAGATGAGCCAGCTTGGTATGAGAAGGTTGTGGCTGCTATCACAGAGTTGGGGGGGACAGAAGAAAATACGTAAAAAAAAATCTATATAAAGATAAATAATAAGTAAAAATTGTTAAATAATTATGGAGATATAACAATCACTAATTTAGAGACCTTTTATTGTTTATCTGTTATAATAAAGTAGTACCTGTGTATAATATAAATTTTGCATTGATACGGCACACTAGGCGCTACAAAGCACGGCGTAGACGAGTCTAGGGAGTGGGACCGCTATCATCACCCATAACCACCCTAAGAAAGGGCTGACAGGCAGCAGGAACCCTCACGAACATCTCCCAACAAATACCAAAAGAAGCGGGCGTCTCACGCAGGACTCCTCCTCCGCAGAGGGTAGTGCGAGAGGAAATGTACAGTCCAAACCCCGTCCACGAGTCTCCACGTAGTATAGCGAGAGATACCCGGACATCATCAAATCGCCAAAGGGATACCCTATGGTACTATTATATAAGAATAACAAAAACACAAGAAAAAATAATTAATTAGAACTAAATTATATGATTTTAAACACGCATAAAACCAATAAAAGTCTCTAAAATAGGATACTTACTTGCTAATCTATGATTAACTATAATAGTTACTAATTAATATTTTTATTATAATTATTTTATATTATAGATGACTATATATAGTTCGAAATTAATACAACTTTGTTACCAAAGAAGTATATTCTCTAATCTAATCTGACGGAGAAGCCACTGTATAAGTTTTTATCTTAGAATAAAAGTATATTCTTAATGGTTTACTTTCTCAGTTATGTCTCAAAGCGACAATCACACTTATGTTTGAGAGAGATTCCAGAATCTATTACCGTTTTTACTGCTAGCATTAATAGTTTTAAGATAATATGACGCTTAATAACAGGATCAGCGAACAGTATGAATTGGTTGTATCCACAAGCTTGAGAATATCTCACAAGTCACACTCGCGTAGTTTCGTCCACTTATTTTTCCTTCTCTTATATATTAGCAAACACACGCAATTCCACTCGGATCCTAAAGAGTAGATATGATAAAAAACATCATCTTGAGTCTTAGATGAATCACAGGTCAAGGCATAAACTCCTACAACAGATAGTGCACAAGCCTCCAGAGCCCACCCTCTAACATCCCAGTAATACAAAAGAGAGTAGGATCTCTCTCGAACACAGCTTCACATGAATTGAACATGACATCATACAATTTGACATTTATACGTGTAGTATAAATGCGCCGTGTAAAATTTATAATTGCATATGTGAGAAACCTTCTATTTATTGGTAAAACACTAGAGTGTCACAAGATTTATTATATCATTGAACTCTATATCGTGAGAGTTATGTATACAACGTCAAATGACAATTATATCACTATAAAAGAGAGTCAGTTCTGTCAAAAAATAATTTTGCTGTTTAGCGCAAGAGGTATACACACTAGACTATGTAGCATAGGACATTTGCTTTTCCACAGTTTTTAGTTAGATAATATATCATAACTTATAAGGAAAGCGAAAATATTGCTCATATTTTCTATGAATAGTAATAGATAAAGGTTTACACAACGTCTTACAGAAGTCATAATTGAGAAAACAGTCTTTATTCTATGTAGCACAATTTTACTTTTACTACCCTTCAGAGAACAATAATAGTTATAAGAATAATTTTATCACGTTTATAGCTAACTTATAAACCAGAGCTATAAGAATTTAAAGTTGAAAAGCTGAATTCTTTTTGTTAAATCCCATCCCGCTGAAACAGTAATCATTCAAAAAAAAGAAAGCTAATAGCTGATAGTAAGCATTATAACTAGTTTACTTTATGTCTCTTTCACGATGAGAGAAATTGAAGTGTGCTTTTACACGGATATTCTCTATTTGAATTAAATGAAGTCTTCGTATAACTTGCCTCACAGCTCGGTTAATCTCAACTGTCGTTATATTCCTTTTTTATTATGTCTTTGGCATCCTACACAGAGAGACCCAAGGCGGTTCTGCTTTATTAGCACATAAAGATTTTCTTATTTTAAGTCACTAGCCTCAATATACTCGAAAGAAGAAAGTGTTCTCCAAAAGGCCACAGAAGAGTATGACATATGAGTCTACATATTGTACACACCACACAAATAATGCGACAACCCCATCACACAGTAAATTTTTGCAAAATTCTAAGCAATAACCTCTGTTATCAAAAACAACACAACAAACTCTATCACACAAGCTGAAATTTGCAATATTACATCAATCAGTGATTTGAGATAATTTTGTCAGTGAGATAGCAGTCTCTCTTACAAAGAGAAAGCATTCCTATCGAAAAAAAAAAAGGAAACACAGTGTCTGACACACAAAATGTATCTTAAGATTCTATGAGTACGATTTAACATATTATAACAAAATTGTCACAAAAGAAAGCTGTATGATTGAGTCAATATCCATCTACTCTAACGTATCACTCAACATTATATTCAGAGTTCCACAGAACATATACCAAATTAGATATCAAAAGAGTTCAATAATCCTTCTTTAGTAATTATATCAGCGTCAACACATCTATATATCAGCTTATGATATACAATGAATTATTTCCCATATACATAATTCTTCTCAGAGTTATTCGGAAAGCATTACCTAAACACTAATAGCCTTCGATTGTATGCACTGCGAAAATATTTCAAGAGGCACTTTCATCCTATAATACTAAACTTCTGATAAGTACTATGACAAAGTTTCAAAAAACAAATACAAAGCTCACTAATTTATAAAATATTCTGGAGTTTGCACAACACTCGTGATGACAATCCTAATGTCACTCTTTTGCTGGTCACGATAGTTATATTATGGTTCCATATACTCACAATGCAATTAATGAAGTTTTTATTAAATCTTTTAAAGAGAGATAAAATTTGCTCATTAGAGAAACACTTTACCTAAATATTCTGAAAAGCAATTAAAAATTGTACAGGTATTTTATAAAGATCAAGTGTCTCTTACATTAAAGATTAATAAGGACTGAGATCATGATACAAGAAGAGAGGGCGTCAAAGATGGGTGATCTTTCCACAGTTAAAAACTTACAAGAAATAATCCTTCAACTGACGAAGCTACTGCTACTGGCGAAAAACCCTAAAAACATCTTAGTCCTATGTAATAAGGGTATCCCTTTATAATATATGAGTTTCAGCATTTCCACAAACACCTGAAATTTTCAAAAACCATTCCGCCGAACTTCTTCTAAAGTACTATTTCGTACACTCTTAGCATAGTGAGAAGCAATATATAAAGTGCCTGTTGTGTTGCACTTACATTAGTCCATCCACTTCTAGGTCTAAACCAATACAAAATTATAATACACAGAAACAACATTTATCACTAAATTTCATGAAGGATTCACCCAACTACTATGATATTGGTATAAGCTAGCTATACAATCTAACAATACAATAAATAACGACACACACACACCTCACAAGCGAGCAATCTCATCTAATACACTACCACTGTCAGCTTGTGCACGAGCGCGACTATCTATCTATGACAGAGCCATCTTACATATTATAGACAAAGAGCAACTATACACAAATTCACAACTCAATCCTTGTGAATATCACAGATACGATCAGGAGATATATTAAAATATTATATGCTATTGTACATATCTCACAAGACCAATCATTTTCACCAGTGTCTGACACTTTAGGATTCACACTCCATGAAATACTGTCACTTTTAGATATATGTGCGTCAGAAGCAGTCTGATACCGAGCCCCGATGAGATTCCATCAGAGAGAACTTATCTTTCTGCGAGTTTCCGCGTATATAGGAACTGAAAGTTAATTACATACCACGGATATATATTATTTGACCCGATAGATCATATTTATCTTTCTAAACACAATACTTTCACAGTTCTTATATCTCATACGATCTTTCCACACATTTACTTTACTAGGCGACTACAATTAGATCCTACTTACTACACTAGATGATACTTACTATATGTAAGTATTTCTAGCAAATTGACCACACTCGCTGGATACTGGACCCTTGTCATTAGGTAAGTTAAGTTATGCTAAAAATCCAGGGTAGCAAACAATAAATAGAAAAGCGCCTATCCGTTTAGCTTATTATCCTGAAACGAACACCGATATCTACTGCACAAAGGCACTACGAGATATAAATCTTACTAATAACCGTTAATTATTCGGGCACAACAACTCATATATGGCCATTGATATGTGAATAATTAGTATAGAGTTTTGAATTAACAGTTCTATCTCACTGACTTATCTCTGCTTCCTGTGTGCCTCGTACTTAGCCGATTGCTAAAGAGACATCCACAATGGTCCGATGTACTATCTGAGCTCCCTGAGACACCACAAAGAAAAATCCTTCTGTCACCGAGAGAGAGAATTATTCTGTATTCAACAATCTTCATATGTCAACTTATATTCTTGATCATCCTGATTAATTGTTGAACATTCTCGACTCATGTCATGTCCGCGCGCACACACGAAGCTGTGTATCTCAAGCATGTCTATTGATGCTCCTGCGGTTATGTATATGGCGATAGACTTATAATGGATCTTGTTGCCATATTAGAAAACTGGCAACAATATATGTCTCAGTCTGTGCACGTAAATAGCATCAATGGATACACCCGAAAGTGATCTCAGATGTTTTCTTATCATCTGATAGCACATCTTTTGACCATTCTGATTCAGATGGAGTCAGCCTGAATATTATATAAAAGTGTGTACCTGTAATCAAAGTGAAATAGTTTTTGCCAGTGCATAAAATAATAAATTATATAATACAGTATATTAATATCAATTCTTGTAGAAATTTAACAAAAGAGAAATAGGTAAATGGGCGCGGATAACTGCATAAGTATTTAATGAATAAAATATCTCATATATAAAATATTATTATGAAAATTCAATAACTCAAGAAGTAAATACATAATTCTAGCGAAGAAAAGAGGATCTATAATGAAATACTTTACTTAAATTTTACCTATCGCACACTAGGGAATCTTTATTCAATTACACTTCTCACAGACTAGGAAGAGGAGAAGTCATGAATGGAGTCATTGCTATTAATGCCTTCTTTTACTTTCCAAACACTCACTTTCACTCAACATGCGCCTAGCAAACTGGAGGCATTTCACATTAAAGTTACTTCCCCTATTTTAGAGAGTAGTAACATATGAATATCGGTTGCAAGTTTCCGATACGCGAGATAACTAAGCAATGTCCTTTGTTATATATCAGGAGTGAGAGTATATAGTAAAATGATGATGCCTGATATAAGATAACGAAGTTTACAGATTTGTACGTACCACAATGTTAGTTCCCTGTTCCCTTGCACACTTTTCATTTTCCCTGTCTTTTCACTGCTGGTATACACTCTGTTATCCTATGCGTATACACTATGCAGACGCTTGGACCGTATATATAAGATAATATAGATGAGAGTTTAAGTGTAAGAGGAGAGTTATATAGAATAATAGTATATAATTAGAATAAATACTATATATATTACTTCTATCTCTATATTACTCTCTATACTATCTATTACTTCATAATATCACACTCTCTATCATGTAATCATCTATTATCATACGTATCCATTACCTTCACTGTCATCTTACTATTCTATCATTCTCAGTTACTAATCATTATTACATCTACTCTCTTTATAACAACGAATAGTTACTGTCTACTATCTCTATATCTCTCTCTCTCTACTCTCACTCACTCTTCTCTTACTCTTACTCTTACTCATCTCTCTTATACTCTGTATCAACATAATAAATTAAGTTTACTAGCTCTCTTCTCTATACTCTCATTTATATTGCGTGCTGCATCACTACACACTTACTCATCTCACTCTCTCCTACTCAGATCGCATCTTCTGGCATCAATCAATACATTCTCTAGATCATCACTTTATGTTCCACTAGCAAGGATACATAAAGTGGAGATTGTATATAGTGGGCCAAAAACTCACACGCTTAGTATGATGTCTAGTATCCACAACGTCGGGCGAAAAAATATAAAGAAGAAGAGCAATTTCATTTGCACCCCTAAAACATCTTATTATGTATATAGAAGCTACCTGTGAAAAATTTTTTTTATCCGAGCCCCCGTTCTGTGTGGGCGTAAGTAACTTTTGACCAATATATATACAGTATAATATACTACCCTATATAATAACCAAGTCTAACTTAGATATGAGTTTTGACGTGAAGATAAGCTCACAGAGATATATGAGCGTTGCTATCATAAACAACGCAAACCTCTTAGAATCTTTTTTAGTTAGCTAATTAATGTGATCCTTCTAAGAAAGATCAAAGAGAGAGATATAGAATATATAATAATATAACTATAATTAAGGTATATATATGTATATAATATAAGATAAGTGTATTGAGATATAGAGAGAATATAGTTGACGTAAGATGATATAGATATATATTATATAGATATAAATTATATAGAAATATATATATGATAGATATATATATAATATTAGGATATATATGAGCCAGCGTCAGATCGCATAGGTCAAATAGTTGACAGGGAAAAACAGGGAAAACACAGGAAAACACAGCGAAAATGAAAAGTGTGCAGGGAAAACAGGGAAAACACAGAGAAAAGGAAATTATTCAAATTATATCAGGCATCATTTTTCTCAACCCCTAAAAAAGTATTGTGAAGCACATATGACACTAATGGGGAGAATTCTCTCAAGATATCAAGGTTTGGTGGAATAAGAATAAGATGGCAGATTATTGTTTTAGGGAGAGTAGTATAGAGAGAGAAAGAGATGTGTAGGAGGAAAGAGAAAGAGTACATGTAAGATAATAATCAGAGATCAATGATTCTCCTCTTCCAGTACTATTAAGGAAAGTTTATAAAATATTGTTGAGTAATACCAAACTGATGAGAAATATAAGATTATATGAATAATACACAATCTTTACAGATAAGTTTTTCTTCGCCACTGAAGCATATATATAACTATAAGGAAATATGCAACCCAGAATATTTAATTCTTAATAAGTACAGTTATTTATCGAAAATTTAGATTGTCTATCGTTGGCTGAAAAGTTATTACGAGTGCCAGTCAGTAAGTATACTAATCTTCTGATTCTTTTTTTATTCTCAGCAAAATTTGAAATTAATATGCAATATCCATATTAGTTATTACTCACTAATACGCTAGACTCGTGACAAATATTAAGAACTAAATTCACAAGCGCAAAATATGTATCAAGCAGAAGTGATGTGCGACCTTCTCACAAGCAATCTCCACGTATTCTAATTGTATACACTAGATATGATGAAACTCAGAGATCGAAAATCGAACATACGCTTGTGGCAATTTATGCACAAGGAAAGTATATTGACGTATAGCTGAGTATTGGGGCTATGTAACACACACTCGCATTTAAAGCATGACAAAGTAATGGCATAAGAAACACCATAGATAAAGCCAATAGACATCACTAAAAATGCTTAACAAGTCTACATTGATCACACGGTTATGAGTGAAAATAAGGAATAGCAGATTGAGTATCGATGAATCTCTACAAGAAACTTGTATACTGATTGTATATCTTAAAGTTCAAATATATACTGACTAAGCACGTTGCTATAACAGACTGCAAATAATAGCAACGGAGCATCAAGTTCTTGTTCTGCAGGGTATAAGAATGGTCGTCTAGCACAAATTTATGCACTATATAGATGCTTACTACGTGGAGTCTCTTTTAGCAAGGCAAAACGATGCAAGAAAGCTGAGAGAAGTGTTGTGCGCGTGACTGAGAGAATTCATCACAAAGACATCCGAGTGATTTCCCCACTGAGAGCTCATGATGTCGCGCGAGAAGCAATTTTAGTAAGTATGTTTCTATTCCTATATTGCAGAGTGAGCTTTCAGTTTCTTTGTGCGAGGTCGATAACCGCACACACCTTTGAAACACAGAGTGAAATATGATATTTTATTATTGAACTCCTTGGACTTATCACAAGACAAAAAATATTGGAACGAATAGCAGGTGTAATCATGAAAATACTTCTATATATATCAATATCTATGATGAGGCGCTTTAACATAAAATTGCCACAAAAGAACTCAAAGAGGAGTATACACTGATGAGTTTCTGCTCAATGTCACCTTTGTCAACTCTACTTGCGGGCCTAAGAAACCCACCATCACGCACTTATCTACCACGTACCTCATATGCACAGTTTTGCCCTTCAACTCAGCAAATCACACTAGAAAGCTGATTATATCATTTATATGTGAGAAATTCTCATTACATGAGAGAGTAATGCAAATGAGGGACTGAACCCGGGAAACTTAAGTCACAGTAGCTCCATATCAAAACTCAATCTTATCTGCTTTGTTTACTATCTCTTAATATATAGATCGTACACTATCCCGATAATGTATACAATAAGAGATGCAATTGATTGTATATCCTTAAGTCATAACATGTTACACGAAACAAGTAATCGTATTGCACATACTAGCACTATCTATGAGATCACGTATCCACATAGTACACACACGAGATATACACACAAATATCAACACCGAGTATCCAGCGACACAACACCAGCAATGAATAGAATTCTATGGTAGTATTAGCTCTATTGCAATTATATCCTAATGGAACGCTCTCAAAAACTGAGTCATAATAGATCACTAACTACTAATAAAGTGGTGAATTTATTAAGTAAATATTGAGCCGGTACTTTAATTATTATATTGTTATACTTAACATGATATTTTCTATCAAACTCAGATGGGGAACATTCATTGAAAAATAATTTCTGGGGCTCTGTAAAGAAGTTATCGAACTGCAAGTATTGTATTGCAAAGATGAGTAGGTGAAAAATTATATAATAAATGCAACTAATCACAACATCACAAATTCCGATTTGTCTATCTAAGACGGCGAAATAATATTACTATAGTGAAGAATAGTAAGTTGAGTAGAATTTAGAAATCAATGACTTTACTCTATAAGGTTGAATATTTTAATATTAAAATGAGATCTCACCTTATATATTATCATATAGTGAGTACAATAGTTATGATATAGGTATTATATTCATAGCACAGTAGTATTACTCGTACAGTATTGAGATAAGGTAATTTTCATTAGAAGTATTCAAATATACGTGAAGACCCATTGACGCTCTTCTTGTATGATGATCTCAGTTACCAGTTCACTTAGTGAGTTAATAACTTTAAATGATAGAGTATTCTTAACATTATGTCGGTTTCAATATAGCGATGAATAAACAGAAGCTTTAATTAGTATGCAAAGCTGTTAAAATATAATTGCCTAAAAAAGTCAAAGATATATTAAAAAAATAAATTTCATTAATGCATAAAATATTGAATCACTAGTATGATCATACTAAGTGAGCATATATATAGAGGGAATTTAGTAGGTATATATAGTATAAGGAATAGCACACACGAAGGTCACTGACAAACTCCAGAAATTTTTAAAATTATTTCAGAGAAATTGTGTTAAGATACCAACCTGAAATACAATATTAATTTCTATTATTGTCAGCAAATGAGAAAATTTACCTATATCAACACAATTTTCAATATATACATTATATTTATTTTATAATGGTAATGCTTCATATAAACTCATAGTAAATAGAATAATGTGTGTGTATTTATACGAGAATTCTCAAATAATTATACATAATCTAGATAATACACACAAGATCGCTATAATAATAATTATTCCGTTAGGAAAACGTGAGCATCCGTATGAGTGACTACACGACGATATGAATAGTTTGAGATTATAGAAATCCTATTACAATAAATGTGAATAGTACCTTACAGACTCCTGAGTGATCAGTACCTTATTTTGAAGACAAAATATCTACTCTATATGTGGAATAAATAGATCGATACACCGCGTAGAGAAAAAAATATGGATACGTACTAACAAATATAGTGCATGTTTATGACAATATATAATTTAGTAATAATGCATGTAACACAAGAGTTGTATCTATAATTCTTCCTCATCGCACAAAACGAAAAAACAAAAAAAGCTTATATATGATATATAATACAACTGATTCTTATTCTATATTTCATAGAGGTAAATAGCTATTACACTGTTATAGAGAGTAATAAGGTATTTCTCACTAATCATAAATACAAGACATTGTCTTAAGATAAAATTTTATATGTGATTGAGGTAGGCGTCATAATTATGAGTTGCTTAAAAAGATTAGTTAGTATTTAGCATTGAGAAGATAATATGATAAATAATACTGGAGGGTGTTGATTATGTATTTTAACACAAATTTGTATGATATATTAGATGTATCTATACATTGAGCTGACCGCTCACTATTATAAATTCTTTTAATCATAAGTGTAATATATGATGACATAACTATAAAAAAAAACTGATATGAATTGGTCGAAATGATATAAGTGAGCAGTAAAACTCCTAGTGGAACTCTTTCACATGGATTGTTCTTTCATGTGAGAGGATATAAGCAGTGAGCTTGAGATATAAATAAGAGCTAGAAGTAAAGTTATAAGATAATAATATTTCATATGTTAAATTCATGAATAATAAACTCTCATATTAATAGTAAAATAATAAATAATATATATATCATTTCTTAATCTTTGATCAATAAACTTATATTTTATTAAAGTAATTAATGTATACTTGATATTTTTAGCTGAATTAGTTAAAGAATTAAATATAATTTTAATTTATGTTATTTATATAGAAAAAAAGGAAAAATATTTTATATTTTATATAGAGAAAGAAAAAATGCAAGAATGTATTTTATATATATTATTTAGTATAAATTTAATATATATATTAGTTACTATTATTATATATGTTTTATGTTAAAATAATATACTTGAGTAAAAAGAGTCTGAATAATAGAAAAGTAGTATAACCAGGGTAGCAGACATATGAGCTACTATTGGTTAACATATATTAATATTGGATTTAGAAAAATGTAAGTATTGATTAATATTGTAGAGATTTGTTGAGTACAATAAATCATTGGGATCATTAAATAAATAAATATTTTGAAGTATGTTTATAAATAAATAAGCATAATTTTACAAAAATGCTAAATAGCTCAATTTTCTGCTGTAGCCGATGACTTTAAACGCTTTCTATTCGATGTTATTTAAATTTGTGAAAGCTGGCCAAGAAAAATTCTTTACTCGCAGCTTTAAGGTTTGGGAATGCATAATGGGCTTCATTTTTCACTTTTTCAGTAAGAAATACAAATCATTTTCAGTGTTTTTTATTCAATTTATTATATTTTCTAGAGTTGAATATAATAATTTTATGAATGATATATATAAATAATAATAAATACAGTAGAAATAAACAGGTGAGTATAAATAAACACAGTGAGAATTATTGTAAAAATATTACAACTTGGTATACAACCTTTGGTCTGTTATGACACGTCATATGCTATATCTTAAAAAACATTAAATGCTACAGTTAAAACTGAAATATGATCTTGCTGTGAATCCTGTGAATTACACTATAAAGTGTTAAGGCCCTGTAATAAACTGAATAAAAAAAAAAAATAATAATAATATATCTCTCATTTACTGTAACAATGGTTATACAGCGAAATGAATATCAATTTATTATTAGAATCTGGAGTAAAATTTCATCAATAAAAATGTAATAAATAAATTAAAAAAAAAAATTAATTGAGTTTATAAATTAATAGTAAGTATTGATTTATATGGTCCACGAAATTGACTCTATTTATAATTGAGTAGTTTATCGTTAAAATAAATAGACTTTCTATTAAAATATATTTATTTTATTTATTTTTATTTTACTATAGAATTTAACCTAAGTGAGAGATATTACCGCACGATGCAGTGAAGTTACGAGTGAGGATCTCTCGGCCTTCCGTGAGGAACTACTGAGTAGAATTGGAACTTAAATTCTCCCCCTCCGAGTGAGGATGAAGGTCTACCGGAACCTACCCGACTACTTAGTGAGTATTATGGGTTGTCTCACGTGAGTCCTCCGCCCTATTCACCTATCACTACGGTATATGTGAAAACAGTCCCACCCTCCTAATTTCCCCGTTACACAGGCTACGATTCGCACCTCACTCCATAGATGTATGCCTTAATAAATAAGGCACAATAAATAATTTATAATAGTAAGTCTATATTATTTTAACACGATAAACCGAATATAAAAGTCTCATAAATCTTATTTACAAACATTATAAATAATTACATAATATTTAAATACAATAAATTTATTTATTATAAATTTTTATATTACATTAAATAAAGAGGTTGAAATAATTTACCAGGATTCCAATAAATGAGATTATATTATCCTATTTCAGCAGAATGTAGCTATATACTAGTATAGATTAGTTTGAATATATTAATTTTATTTTATTTTTTTTTTTATTTTATTTCACAGTTTCAGGTATTATATACAATACTACTTTATATAAATATATTATACATTAACTATAGTAGTAACTAAGTATAAATCCAGCAAAATCTAATTCCAGTTTTATACTGATTATGCATATAAATAGTGTATAAGATTACAAATAGGACGCTATATATTAATAATCAGACGCTGGTCCTATTATTAATATATATATATATATATAAATAATAATATTATAATAAATATAAATAATAAATATAATAATATATATATATATATATATATATATAATATATATAATATACTCATATATATATATAAAATATATATAATATATATATATATATTATACTTATATTAAATAGTTATAGATTATATATATATAGTAAGTAGAGAGATAAGAGATGAAATAATAGTAGTTCTATATGAGAGATATGAGTGAGAGATGAGAGTAAGTAATATAAGTAGAGAAGAGATGAACTAATAGTATATGCAAAAAAGTGTATTTAAGGATGATCACGACCATATATATCATATATAATTTAAATTATATATACTATATATATATAATATATATACTATAGATATTAAAGGCCTATAATATAGTGCCAGATTATGTTTATAGAGAATAGTGCACTGTGTTGATACACCCCCTATATAGACACTGCGGATAGAGGGCGATCACTACTCTCAGTAAAAGAAAATTTATAATAACTGTCAATATACGTGGCAGAATTTTAATTACAATTAATATGTAATTTAAATTATCACTAATTAAACGGTGTATTGAGGTAAGTAATACTTTATCAGTAATACCTTAGTTAATATTTTATATCATATTTAATGCTGATAATTAGCAATGTGAAAGCAACGATAATCCCAGTGAGATATTATATAATCAGTGAGATAATTTATTTTAATTATTCTCTATTTAGATATTTATATATAAATAGTTATTTTTTATGTATTAATGACATTTATATAGTCTAAATAAATCTATGCTATAAAACTTTCATTATATCACTTTTTCGTTTTATAAATATATACATATAAATATATAATGATTATACACACACACTTAGTTAAAACTTTGAATTCAAAATAATAATATCAATGTATCATATTGACTCATAAATCACTTACAATACTCTTGCACCTATAAACTAATATAAAAATAAAATTATATGAGTGTTTAAGCATAACTGATTAATTTAATATTATAAGTCTATATCAGTTTTTGAATATTAAATAATAGGTCGTTAAATTGCTATATGCGTAAAGCGTTAAGGGTGAGCTATGCCTAGTTATACTGGTTTGTGTGGTAGTAATAGAGAAGTAGTTGAAAACAACATTAAATGGCTACAAATCAAATGTCAAAATTAAATAAAATGTACGTTATCTTTTAAAATAAAATAATTCCAATTTAAATTTTTTCCAATGTTTGTTTTATAAATTAGTGTATACAAAATTAGTTTTGAGGATCGAAAGGAGATCATTTTAAAACTACTCGACTCCGACTCCGACTCACCAATCTTTTGGGGAATCGACTCCCGACTCCGACTCCGACTAGCAACTCCGACTCCGACTAAGGATTTCGACTTCCGGCTCCCAACTCCGACTCCGGACTGATGGCTCCCGACTCCCAACTCGGCAGTGTGTTAGTTTGATATATGTTGTAGTAGATTAAATTATTATATAGTATAGTATATATAATGTTGAACTGATATATATATATTATATATTCTATGATAGAGTCTATGATGTAGTTGATATTGTATGTTGTTTGTTATTATATGATATAAATATGTAAAAAGTAGTTATATAAATATTTAATATACAATATAATATTATTGTAGAAATTTTAACGATATATAATATAATTGCCTTATATCCAATAAGGAGCCGCCCCTTATATAATTTATATATAAATACTAATTGCACTCTTAATATATGTTGCAGTTGATTTGATTACTACATGCAATACGTAGTAGGTGTAGCGTAAATGTAGAACATATTATATAATTGAATAAAATATTAGTAGTACCTATTAATGTGAATAAAAATCGCCTACCGTATGATATAAAGTCATAACGCTTATATAGCTTTTATAGTCAGCAAAAATATTTTATCGGTTTCACTTAACACTCAATCAAGATTGGTAAGGGTGACTAAGAGATATATTATTTGAGCGTTTGTTTATTTGATATATGTATACAAAAATTAATTAGTGAGTATATATAAACATTATTTATTTATTATATTATGCTATCTATTCTTTCACTTTTAAATGTTGTAACTTAAATTAAATTATATAATATTCATTTTATAATTTTGAGATTAGTAGTGCAGTAATCAATTACCTAAATATTATAGTATCCACATCGCTCCACAAATTTAAGATACACTACACAGATAATTATTTTATTTTATACTCGACGATCCAAGTAGAGAGCCTACTTATTATTTTCGGCTCCACGATCTACCGGTCACTCCGGTCCAGTTCACCCTAAAAATTTGCACGGCCCTATCACGGTCTTCCCGCTCACAACCCCAAAGATTTCACTCCGACTCCGGTCTCCAGTCGCCAACTCAAAAATACACATTTCGCCTCGTGCATCGGCAATCCCACACACAAAACCTTTTCGAGCATCCTCCAACAGTTCACGGCTCCGCTCTCACAAGCCCTGAACGCTAAGAGCTATGCATTTATATATAAAAATATAGTATAAAAAAAAATACATACCTATATATCATATATAACCTCTCATATATACGAAATATAAGGTAATATTTTATATATAAATATATTTGATTTGACTGTCATCTATAGTGAATAAATTATATACTAATTATGTTAGAGTTATTAATTGCAATAATACACAAAGTATTATGTTACCTATATAGCCAAGTATATTATAATATTTTATATTAAGTAACTATAAAATAAGCAGGTATCATCACTAGCTATTTAATGCAAAATTTAGATACTAGCAATATAATGTGAGTATAACAGTTGTATAATAATATTTATATATATTAATATTTATATAAGTAATTATATATGATTAATCCAAAATAAAAAATTAAATTATTACATGACCCGATAATACTCTCAGACGCAAGGAAAATAGCTGTAATGTTGCATTTAAGGAATTCTGGTGCACCCCATTTAACACACACCTGTTATGAGTTATTTATTTCTTATAATTTAATTGTATCAATCGATTCTCCGTAACACTAACGCTATATTTGTATTGCTACATGTGTACTCTCTTGAAAAATTAAAAATTTTCTCTACAAGGATAGATCTTTACCTTTTCCAAAGATATCATTGCAGATTCTTAGATTAAGCGTACTACATTCAATGGTGCGCTTTTGGAATTTATCCTTAAAGAATGAGTACTATATTCTATATGGCGTCTGGAAGATTAAGATTTTTGATGAAAAAATATAAAGTCCAAAAATTTATAATATTATATATTTCTCTAGCAAGATAATATACCCAGATAACTAATGAAATATCATTTAGTTTTTAAACAAATTGAATTCACATCAATTTATATATATCAGCCTTTAAGTCATACATATTATTTAATTACTTTATTTTTCAAAAACTAAATTTAGATGACTCTAATTTGTGAAAGTTCCCATCTGGTATAAATTGACTAGGTAGTCGTTTATTCACTACTTTCAATCCAATATCACAGTAATGAGCTGTCTCATTATTTGGGCTTACGTGTTAAAAGCAATGAGCATTATATGGTTTGATAAGATATCCTTAGCGAACAACAACAAAAAGTCTGTGAACATATCTCTGTTAAACTGATCAGCCTCTAAACAATTTAGCATACCACTACAATTTAAACTCTGATTGCGCATAGACCAACTGTTACATATCTAGCTCTTAAATACCTACTATCTTGTCTCTCTTCTACTTACCTTCTCACCTCACCAGCACGAGCCCTCTCAAACATCCATTCAGTCACTCGTCCTCTCGCTCACAATGTGCTTTGTACCATACCATCTATCCTCTGGTGCGTCTACGTATATCTCTAAACCTCGTTTCTCCGATCTCTTTCTTATATCAGTATCCTTTTCCAGCATTCTGTATTTCAATACTCTCTACTTAGCTCTCTATATATATATTAAATAGATCACACTTTTGGTTATCCTTACTATGATGCGTAAGAGATAGAAACCATACATTTGTGAAATGGTCTGGGATGGAAACATGACTCGTAGTCTTACACTTGGCACAAATAGCAGATTTTAGAATAATCATAGAGCTTCAATGAATTCCCGTTACCTATACTATACTCCCTAAATCAAATGACAATATTCACACACACATGTAGAAGAGTTACATATAATCTTGGTATCTGAGAGATTTTCCAAATTCTCTATTATCTAATGCTCACTTGTGACCAATTTCAAGATCTATAAATTATAGCAAGCGTATTACACGTTATTATAGAGCGCTTCTATCTCAATGTTATGACCGTTGAAAGAACAAGAGCTAGCTCATTCTCTGAGATGAGACCTTTAATAACTTATTATAAGCTTCATGGCACTTGCACAGCTTATACTACCCTTCTAGTAAGAGCTGCGTTGAAAATGTAATAATATTTCTATTTTAATCCCGGATTCAATATCTAAACTAATAGCCTACTCACAAAATAACTAAAAGAATCACATCAATTTTAATATCCGATCCTATATAACTGAATAAATCAGAAAGAAATTGTTTATATGTGTTCAGAGTGTAACACCCCAACCATGACTCTGGCTATGTTTTTTAGCTAAAAAAATTGCACACTAATACAACTTATGTGTCTTACACCTCATACCTTTACATCTAATTCTCCTGTATAGGTATACTATAAAATTGCCACTATATTAATACTTCTGCTTAAGGATCTTAACACAGATTACACAGATACCATTTGACCCACATTTATGCACCTTTCACATTCTCCACTGTAGTATTAATTCCACGCCAGCTATATATCCTCCTTTTCCACTCCTACATTTTCAATCTTCATTATCATATTTGAAGTAGATTAAATATTGCGTTATGAATGAACCTAGTCACTAAGCAAGAAAATTCGTATAAGGAAAGCACTAGACACAAAGGATTATGATCGGTATACCGAATTCTGATGGTATTCGAATAATACAATGAAGCAAGATGGAGAAGTGTATATCACTCCAGTATGCGTATGCACACGCCTATTATATCATAATCCATTGAGGAGGTCCTCAGTACCAAGCGAACGATAACAAGCCCATATTAAAAGATCAACAACTTTTTAGAAGACTTGTCTAGATAATTAAAAGCTATTAAAAACCAATTCTCCACAAATGGATGGCTCGGATGTTTAAACAAATAAACACAAAGAATCGGTATAAGTGACAGACAGAAGGAGTCTTGATTAATGTGTTTTCTACAATAACTTGAAGTATGAGCAAGACTCGTATAAACGATTATATTTGCACATATACTGAGGATAAATTTATAGGAACTGAAATTTTATCACTACAATATAGATGAAATCTTATACCTGTGAGTATACTTTCAGAGTAGTGCGCCCAAAGAATAAATTCGATAAATTAGATCCAGTATGACTATGCTTTAGTTATATATACTTCTGTAACGTATTGCAACACCTCCTACGCGTGAGATAAATTGATATGATACGAACAAGTGACTGTCACAAAGATTATATCACACGAAGATGAGTATCGGGAGTAAGTAAAAAGTGAAAAGCCTCGTTTAGCATATCAGGATAGAGTTGATATACCGTAAGTACGGAACGCTTGGGCAAGACAGCGCAACCGCACAATGTCACACGAGGTCCAGGTGACCGAGCGGCATATATCCACGTGGTGGCGGGACGGGCGGTAGGGGGCAATTGCCGGGGGGTCCAGTAGGCTAATCATAAATAGGCCTTGATAGACGATTGTAAAATAGTAGTCTTTTAAAGATGTAAAATAATGTACTATTTATGTTAGCTACCAATTTTACATACGCTTCAAAGAACCCTTTACATTAAGTAGTTTAAATGTTGTGATTTTATTTCTTTTTCTGCAGCACTATAAAATCATGTCAGAATTTTAGGCTTATTGTCTAAGAAGTCATGAACAGGTCAGAAAATAATGTACTACATTATTTAGTACCAAGAGGTATTACATCACATATAGAACTTAAAAATAGGTTTATAACATTAATGCAATTGTTGGAGTCATTCAGGCAAAGAGAAAATGTGTATTATATTATAAAAATATATATCATTGTAATTGCATTAAAGATGAGCAAAGTTGTTCACTGCTCCAAATTGCTGATTTGGAGCACACATTCGGCACCAACATTGATCTCATTTAAACTAAATATTTTGAATACTCTTTTACACAATAAAAATTTCCGAAAATACTATATAATGTTTAAAAAATTGTACACTTTTACAGGCAAGATAGGTTCAGGTGTAAAGTTTTATCAAACTGGGTACCCCCTAATTACACCTATACAACATTTTGCAGCAAAGAATAGGTTCTAACACTTACGCAAACAGTAACACGGCAGGATTATATCAAAAGGAACTCTGTTATGATGATATTGTGTTACAACACATAACATGAAGACTAAGTTTGCGTAACTCTATGATTAGAGTCTTACGATAAAAACACAATAATGACCCATTAAAACGCACATTCACGAGTTTGCAATTATTATTTGATCAAAGCGTTTAGAGCTTCGGAGGTCTGAATTCACAACAGCGCAGTAAGAGTCGATAAAAGATAAAACTCACCAAAACCAGTTATAAAGAACTCCGTCTAATCTGGGTGTAATAAAAAATAAAAAGAGAATCGGCAACCTATACAGAATGAATTAATCATGACAAGTTCGTTATGTTCAAACAGACGCCAAAAATCGCTAAGACACATAAGACCGCTATCACACCAAACAAAGAACTCACTTAATTTCTATGTAGAGATGGAACGTATAATATAAAATACCGACCGTTGTTTTATTAGAAAGGAAAGAAACGGATGTTTTTTATTAAGAGAAAAACACGGGAGATCAGAGATAAAAAAAACAGAGTTGATTTTCCTGTATTTTTATCTTTTGTTTTTTTTTTGGTTTTGTGGGAATAATGGTATTTTCTTACTTTAATGTTATTTTTCTTATTTCAATTAAATTTATTAACTAATAAAAGAATTATAAACAGTTTTTATACCTAAATACCATATAGAATGGGTAATACTGGTAAAACACACGGACATATGTGAAGATACACACATGCTGAGAAGTATCAAATAATGAAAAAAAAAATATGCCAAGGTTAATATCTCAACAACACTTCTTATACTTATAAGCGCGTTGAAGCACCGGTTAGAAAAACTAGATAAGCACACTGCTACCATGACAATCACAATCATATACATCCACTTACTCGAGATATGAGTCATTAAAGTAGACCAATAATGTAATAGTTCTATCATAACAACAAACACAAAATATATAAAAAACTTAATTATTTAAGTACACCAAAGGTATCTTAACTAAGTATGAATAAGGAGCCCGCCCTACACTAAAAATTTACACTAAATTTCTAAATGAATATATCAATGGCCCTCACACTTAAATTTACTATGTTCTAAACTGCTTCCTGTAACTCCTTTGCAGAACCTGTTTCCAATCATTGAACATCTACTGATAAATCTTAGATTATCAAAAATTTCGTTGTCTTATATTTGTGGAAGAGGAGGAGGAGTCAGACTTGACTCAAAGCTAATGGACAGATAGTATTAAGTGTCTTTAAGATTCGCGTATTTTTCATCAGACTATCAGAGTGCCTTACGAGAAGATAACGCTGAGCTACGCTGATGAGAACTCTGAGTACTGATTAAGTGTATGTGTTTCATGGTGTAATGAATTTGATGACGTTTAACTACTACACATAAGCGTTATCTATACATTAATGAAAAAAGTACCAAGAAGTCGGTACTGCTCCGTCTCTCGTCAATTTCAACACTCCTCCCACTGACTTCCATGCAATAAGTAGTTTTTCTGCGATGTTTACATATTGTAGCCTGACTTACTTTCTCTTTTTGACCATCGCACTATCTTTGCACATGCGCTGCGAACCACTAATCTCTCACATGCACTGAAATACCAGTCTGGCAATGCAGAGGTACTAGAATTCGAAAACGCAGCGCCACTTTTTGATATCTTCAAATACGCTTATACATAACTAATCAAACATGGCTGGCAAACGGAAACATTAGTGGCAAAGTGAAGCCCAGAGATATTTATTCCATACTGAAGAAGTCCCTAATTGACTGGAAATAATATCATCAATATCAACCCAACACTTTATTTTCATCTCAAACAATACTAGAGGACTTATCCTGCTCAGATTGTAGCAACTACAATAACCAAGAAAAGACACATTGATACACGAAGAATGAAATTATAGGATAATATTGTTATTGCTTCTAGAAATAAATATGTTATGTATTAATAACACTATAACACTTGTTTTATTAATAAAAGAGTAAACACAGCTGATATATACTGTAGTATTAATGATATATATAATATACCGAATAGCTATGTACTATTGTATAGTTGTATATGATTTAGCATAGGGAGATAGCCGGCATAAAGCTGAATAGAACCGGAGAGACGCAATAAGATACCGGATATCCGGCTGGGAAAAGTAAAACTGAAATACCGGATATCCAGACCCCGGAGTATCCGGTCGATTATCCGGCAGTCGTTATACCTATAAAGATACTGGTTAGAATACTATAAACAACGCAAACTAACTATAATCATAGATAAATATATATAAACCATATAACACTATATTATAATATATATAGATACTTATATATATATATATATATATAACCAATATCAATAAATAATTAATTATAATATAAAATTAAACATATTATTATTAATAAAATACATATAAGTATACTATATCCTTTTATATCACGATTTGATGGCTTCTGTTAGCTTATAACTCTCCTATGATAGGGCCAATCTCTCGGTTCCTATTTTCTCTTCTACTCAACCCATGGACAGATTCTGGCATTCTTCCTCCTCCTTCCATTCTCTTCTTCAAGTGTACCTATGCCTTTGCCTTGTTATTATTACATTATTGCTCGGTCATGGCTCACTGAAATCTATAACGTTAAGGACGGGCAGGTGAGCCAACAGGACGGCATTCCACTCCCCGTAGTATTTGATTAGCAGCGTATGTACACCGAACTGACTGGACCCATATCACCCTGCTTCATGCCTATTTTCTCTAAATGTCTCAATACTAAACACTTGCACCTCAGTAAGTTGAAAGCACGCCCATGGCCAAACCTTGCTTCAACCGAAAAATGGTACACACACACTCTGATCTTGTTGCTAACTATCAGCCAGCTATATAGCTATCATCTATGCATATTTTACAAAGTATCTTATGTAACCTGCTCAACTCTACAGTTCTAGAAATATCATGCGTCGGAATTTCATCACTTACTTTCCGATCGCCATATGGCTTGCACGGCGCTCAGAGGTCAACTTGGCGATAATACGTTTTTGCCGTATCTATACATCATTCATGGAATCTCACGCTCTTAGAAACACTACGGGATACAGACTTGTTCGATTCTCACACCCTGCTGCGCACCTGAAGCGATATACCAACGCAACTTCGACCGATAAACTTATTTTTTATTATGGCATGCCTAGTACATCTGCTCTCTTCTCGACAGACTCCCCTCTTGGCGTTACCTGCCTGCGGACTCTTTGCTTACTTTATGACTAGTTTATCATCTTCACACACTGATCATAACAAATATACAGAGTGCTAGATGTGTATGGCAAGTGACTTCTTATTATCTGTACGAACTCACACAGTGGAGTGTTCCTTCAGTGTTCTTAGAGCTTATCACCCTACTTTTATCCTACCTTATTTCATTAATTGGATCTCACCTGCACATATAACTCCTCTATCCTCATATGCTGATGACTCGACCCTCGCATTCTTCAACTCATCTTCAATTCTAGCTCCCTCTTTTACTTCGTAGAATTGCCTTCTCTCAGCTCTTTAATCTTTCCGAATTCATATTCTCGCTGTAATCTGGATTAAAATTTCCGTTAGGAGCCTGAGTCTCAAGTCTTGTGAAAATTCAAATTCTTTAAATAAACTCAACTTCTACAAAATATCTCCCTCTCACTAAGACACTCTATATCTAGAGCTCAGCGCTATCTCTTTCGAACGTTTCTTATTTGTCTTTTGCCTTTATACCAGTATGTAAAAAATACTATTAACTAAGTCCTGAGACTCTAAGATTCTTAGAATACAAAAAAAAAAGTGTGATTCACTCTGACAAAACCTTTCTTACTAGACTGCTAGAACTTTATCTACTCTATTCTCAGTTACTTCACACGAGCGCAATCACTATACTTACATCGGATTCTACAGTCAGCAGCACCGGTTATGGAGAATGCAGCTATGCTATCATTTATCGGAGCGGCTCTCTAGTGTTTCCCCTCGCTATTTGGGATAGTCGGTCGATCGTCAAAGGCACAATAGGACTGAATAAAATTGTTCGGCTCTACTTTATCAACTTAACCACTTGAACCTCTAAATCTCGTGTGTGCGGACGTCGATTGGTGGGTTGCTTAATCCCTTTTCTATAAGAGATACTCGCTAGCGAGTGCACATTTGTTGCAGGCTGCAATGGAGACTTCCGTCTACTTCGCGTGACCACGCCCGTTTAATCTATACGCCTCAACAGATTTATACATATTCATTCTCTATCTTATTAATCATTCGATCTTAGTCAAAGATATATGGACTCTGATACTTCGTCTTGATAAACAAACATTTGAACCGATTATTAGAAAAATCTTTCGGTACTCTAATGATCTCTATCAAAATATACTATCTTATTCTAGAGACGTGTACGCACAAATTATCGGAGTTATATACACCATTTCACTCTTGACATCACTCCCGCTCTTAGAGACTGACAGTTAAATTAGCATATAAACCTCAGTAAATCTAGTGTGGATTTTTGTTAGCTGCCATGGGTAATATGTCGGCTCCGGTGTTCATTCGATATTCCATAGTCCGCTGATTCTAGGGGTCTAATAAATTACCGTAGAGAAATGTTCGTCTCTCGTATGAATAGCTGCTATGGCCCGGGTGATTGTTGTCGATACTTTTATTATATACAAGATAAGTACATTTAGTTTCAGTTGTGGCATTAGGTAATAATTTATAGGGGTTAAGAAGTGATATCGCAATAGTTTAATAAAATTTAAAGTTAATAACCGTATTAAGTGTTAATCGTAAATAAAAATTATCTTTAGTCATTTGTTCATTTTATCTACGTAAATTTTTCGCTTACACCGTTCGTAGCATCTTATACTTCTTGCTTTCTGCACACAATGGAGTTCTTGTGTTGATATGATAACTTACAAGCACTAGATATCTCTGACGGTTGCATCCTTTCCATCCACCCTCATTGCCTGCTGTTTATATAGATCTTATCCATCATTACTGTTATGTTTTCCCTGCCCTGAATTAATTCATCACCCCCCTCATAATCATAAGCCTGCGCCCACTATAATACTGCCGTCTGTTGCTCATCTAGCCGTAATTAAACTAGCAATCGCTCTTGTTTAAAGCTGGTTTACTGCTTGAGATTTCGTGAAACAGTCCCGCATCCTTGAATAGGGTGCTGCCCTTGAGGTGTGAACACTACTATACAACTGAGTAAAATAAAATAGAAGTAGGTATTATAAGATATGCCTATCATTAAGTAGCTTAAGAATAAAAACAAGTCCAATAATTCGTAACTGACAGCTATTGTGAGTATACTTTTTACCAATATATATCCTATATACTTCAGCATACCTATTGATTGTGAGTATTTATAATAATAGTGAAAGCATAATAAAATAATTAGAGAATAATTTAAAACCTAATATATTATCCTGTTATAAATCATCAATTCAACCAGAGTGTTTGCTACTAAATAAGTAATATATATA
>JABUQX010100970.1:22500-31176 GCA_015478945.1 Trachelipus rathkii | reverse complement strand
TGTGGTGTATGTTGCATTGTTTAGTTTGAGTCGGTATACACATTATTATACGTCTTACGATTTTATTTCAATAACTGAGGCATTTCTCATCCTTTAGGTAGCAAAAAGCTTTGTTCATTACCAAAGTTAGAGTTAAATTAAAGTTAAAGTTAGGTTAATGTTAAAAGTTGGAAAGAATAAAGTTGAAAGTTAAAGTTAACATTTCATGTCGACAGGATAAGATTCTAGTATTTTTCATGTATTATTACAATCAAAAATGTTTTTTGAAAGAAACATGTCTATTTGAATGAAAAAACATTTTGTTTTTTCGAAATAAACAGATTTTTCTCTTTGATGAAAAAAACATTTGTTTTTTGAAGAAACATTTTTTTTTTCTTAAAAAACATGTGTCTTTTAGAAAAATTGTTAGAATTTTCCACGAAAAAAGCCATGGATTTTAGGGTACCCAGTAAAAGCATTTCAAAGCAGTAAAAACAACTACCAGCAAACAGCCGCCAGGCGGCCCCATTCCTCCACCCCCCACCACTCATGTTTTACTGCTTACTGCTACCATACTTACTATTAATAAAAATATATGCCACTCCCTATTTTTCTGTTCAATCATATACATTTGTATTTCACATTACCCTTTTCTAAAAACTTTTCTTTAAAAAAACTTAGACTTAAATAAATATATTGTTTAATTAGAAAATGTTATCAAGTGCAATCGGTGGTAGATCCTTTTATAATCTATATATTTATAAATATATAATATATACTATATATAAATATAAATATATACTATATAATACATTATAAAATAATATATATATATATATAACAGCTCAGTATAACAAATTTCCATACTTAAGCAGCAGTAATAACTAACATGAGCATACAAAAACGCAACCATATTCACCACTTTTTCATGCAATATCCCTTTTAACATATCAATGTAATTTAAACAAAGAGTTTAATTCGTTCCTAACCTAACGATTGTATAAACTACAATAAAGTCGCCACACAACACATACACACATCACACACAGCATCACACACACCTACACCAGCTAGAAAATTTCGCGCAAACGTAACAAAGTTTCTTACATTAACATAGTAACGATAACATCACCGTTTAAACTAATAATATAATGTACAACGACAAACCTAACAAACTTTACGCACGAATAAAACAGCTAACTTTAACAAATTTCCATACTTAACACCGCAGTAAAGGTAACAAAACTAGCATACAAAAAAACGGTATCCTATCACACTTTTTCATACATGTCTTTAATATATCAATGTTAATTTCGCATTAACATAGTAATATTAAACCAAAGATTTGCTAACGTATCCTAACCTAACTACTGTAATGAACTAAGAATAAATTCCTGAGACGACACACACACACACACACACACACACATACGAAATATGTCAACACGCGTAACGAATGTTTTTTACCATTAATAAGCCAACATAGGCAACACCTGAACTGAAGAAGTATAATATACAACGGACAATATTAACATACCTAAACACGAATAAACTGTTACATAGCAAAGTTCCATAACGTTAACGAACAGTAAAACAGCTAAACGATTACATACAAACGTACCTATTCACAACTTTTCAAGCATATTCTAAGCATATCAATGTTAATTTACCATTAACATGGTAATATTTAGAAAAAAATTAGCATAACCCCTGTCTAATTATCATACTGACTAAACGAAATAAATGCTAACATACCAAAGTTTTTTCGCATTAACATAGTAATATTTAGAACAAAAAATCATTTTAAGACAGAGCACAACCTTTTACCACGTTCAAATCTAAAACGAATATGACGATAAAATAAGTCTCGAGAGAAAAGATAAGGCAATATTACTGGAACAAACACACAAGTCTAAGAGATAAGGGATATTTCAACCAATCACGGAAAGGTATAGGATATTTTCAGCAATCACAGAGTAGGGGGAAATATAGATAACGGATATGGCCAACATGGAAATAGCAACCAAAGTCTTACACTGTATATATATAATATATATATATTATATATATATATATATATATATATATATTAAATAATATTATATTATATATTATATATTATATATATATATATATATATTATATATATATTTTATATATATAATATATATATATATATATATTATATATATATACTATAGATATATAAATAATATAGATATATTATATATATATAGTAATATAATATATATATATATATATATAGTATATATATATTACCTATATATATAAGTATATGGAGGAGGACACGTACGAGGGGGCACTTCTTCGTCCGGTGAGGCGTGCCTAAAAAATCGGTATATTATATATATAATATATACTATATATAATATACTATAATATATATATATATACTATTATATATATATATATATACTATATATATTAGTATATATAAAAGGTCTACCACCATGTCTCTTAGGTGATACAGAGATTAAAATATTATTTATTTAAGTCTAAGTTTTTTTAAAAAAAAATTTAGAAAAAGCTAAAAGCTGCATTAATGAAAAAATTATATATGATTGAACAGAAAAATAGGGAGTGACATATATTTTATAATAGTAAGTATGGGTAAAGAGCTTAAAGCAGTAAAAACATGAGTTAAAGCAGTGGGTGGGGGATGGGCCCCTGGAGGCTGTTTGCTGTAGTGTTTTTACTGCTTAATGCTTTATGGTCCCTAAAAATCATGTTTTTCGTGGAAATTTAAAAAATTTTTCTAGAAACAATGTTTTTTTAAAAATGCTTTTTCAAAAAATAAAAATGGCTTTCATCAAAGAAAATTGTTTGTTGAAAAAAAACAAAAACAGTTTTCATCAAAGACAATGTCTTTTCAAAAAAACATTGTAGTAAACATGAAAAATGATAAATCTTATCCTCTCGACATGGAAAATTTAACTTTAACTTTAAATTTATCTCCAACTTTAACTTTAACTCTAAATTTAACTTTAACTTAACTCTAACTTTGGGTAATGAAACAGCTTTTTCTATAAATAAAATGCCTCAGTTTTGAAATAAAAATGTAAGACTATGTGTATACGACCTCTAACTAACATACACATACACACACACACACCCCACACACACACAACACACACATCTTCAATATATCAGTGATTTAATAGGTCATACATTAAACAAGTTCGAAGGTTTAAGTTGGACCTTGAATAATCTCAGCTTGGTGCAACCAATGGACATTACCATTGTGTATGAGCTAAAGCAATACCACTAAGTTGCTCTCGTATTAAGTTTCACTATATTGTACAAACATAAGGATGTTGCACAATATTTATGCCGCATAGTTGCGGTTGTTATCATATATTTACTGCAACATTAGGGCTGCTTGATAGAGCGTAGAGTCGATGTATTATTAAACTTATATTCCTTTAAAATTCATTTTAAAGAGGGTAAAAACCCACAACTTTGGGGTTCGGCCTCAGCTCAATTGTTGTCCCTAGAACATTGAGTGTATGAACTATGTTATTCATATTCTACATCACTGAAAAACATATATAAACATTCCGAATATTATATATAAGCACCATACTTACAACTCTGCACCGCATCGCCCATGCACCGGTGCCGGATACCGCATAGCTTCCCAATGACTCATTTTGTTCTATCTACGAAACTTCTATTCGCTTCCTTCAGCCGTTCTCTTCCTGTACTTCTTTAATTTCTTTTTTTCTCAGCTGAGGATCCACTCAAAGGGGGCGTCCTCCGAAACTCATTTTGGTTACAAACCAAAAACTTCGCGAATCTATGTTTCTTTGAAACACATATAGTATATATATATATTATAGTATATATATATATATATAGTAGTTATATATAATATATATATACTATAATAATATATATATATATATATATATATACTCATATATATATATATATATAAGTATTATATATATATATACCTATAATATATATATTACATATTATATATATATAATATATATAGTAACTTATATAAATATATATATATTATACAAATAAATTATAAATATATTCATATAAAATATATAGATTATATAGTTTATTATGGCATAGCATCTCAAGTAAGTGAATATGAAACTGGAGCCAGAAATTCCAGTCTGACTCCGCCATCACAACTCCGCTCCGCTCTCCGGCTCATATGCTTCCGTCATATGCAGACTTTCTCTTTCTTCTTCTCCTTCTTTCTTCTTCTCTCTCTCTCTTCTTCTTCTTCTTACTCTTCTTCTTCTTCTTCTTCTCTTCTTCTTCCTTACTCCTCCTCCTCCCTTCTTTTTCCGTGAGAACAAAGAGAGGCATCAAAGCTGACGCGATGAAAACATCCGCCAAGAAGAGGCATCAAAGATCAGCCATGAAATGTAAATAAACAATATTTACGAATCCACTTTTAGAAATCAAAGTTGAGGCATCCAAAATATTGATCATGTGCTGGGCGTTGGTGTTGATGTGTGTGGGGTGTGTATGTGTGTGTGTGTGTGAGGTACGTTGCTATAGGTGCGCATGTAAGTGTAAGTGTCAATGGTGAGTGTAAGTGTCTATGGTTGTTAAGTTGGTCTATCTTTGGGGTCTGGTTTCTGTAAAAACAAAAGGTGTTAGCGGGTGGTATGTGGTATAAGTGCATAGATGTGTGGTGTATGCTGTGGTGTGTGTGGTGTTAAGTGTAGGTGTTAGCGCTATATGTGTGACGCTGTAAAGTGACGGCCTATGGCGGGTGGCGGTGTGATTGGTATAAGTAGCCCTAGCCGGGTTGCGCTGTGTGATATAAGCTAACCTAGCGGTCTGCGTGGTGGTATGTGCTGTGTGTGTTATAAGCAGCCTAGCGGGGTGGTGTGTGTCTGCATGGGTGACTGGTGTGGG
Organism: Trachelipus rathkii; assembly: GCA_015478945.1. Classification (NCBI taxonomy): domain Eukaryota; kingdom Metazoa; phylum Arthropoda; class Malacostraca; order Isopoda; family Trachelipodidae; genus Trachelipus; species Trachelipus rathkii. Next base: position 26,286 of record JABUQX010100970.1, on the reverse strand, counting down.
TGTGGCTGTGTGTAAGTGTATCTGATGGTTGTGTGTATGTGTGTTGTGTGTTTGTGTTTGTGTGGAGCAGTGTTAGGGGTGGGAGGTTAGACTAGTAAACATAGACTGGGACTTTAAGTTAGGGCACAGTTCCTACCAACAGGGTAGCTTGCTCACGTACTACATTGCTCGACTTAATCTCACTTAAATCCCTCCACGAACATTTATGATAAGGTCATTCAGGCCTTGTATACGGTATCAAGCCGAAATATCAGCAAGACGAAATATCAGCCAAACATAAAAAGGGGCTAGCGCACCTAAAGCGGTCAATCGCTAGAACTGGAAGAAGCATCCTTGACAACCTTTCTAATACACACCAATCGAATCCTCATACGCTGCAAAAACATCAGGGTACGTAACACTAATGAGTAGGCTGTATTCTATGCACGATAGGGACCGCGCATGTCATTGCTAGAAAGTGCTAGAAAAAGGTTGCAGGTATACTAACTAGCGGTATAGCAACGCGACAGCATCCTAAACAACATCTTCTGTAAAATCATCGTATTACCACATCCGGACTCTACGTATCCTGCAGTCAGATTATAACAGCTTCGTGAGCTGCGTAGGCCATTAATCATGGGGTCGTGTGTTCAAGATGTAGGACATGCGTGCTAGAAGCTAGAAGAATCAGTTTTTGCCAACTGAAACCCTCAAAAATGAATTCTACACCCTTTAAAACATATATGTAGACACCCCATTTGTTCTAATATGGTAGGAGCCTGAATTCCATTCGGCACCGCAACCACCACTGCTCCGGCCCGGCTCCATTATGGTTCGCCAATCTAGTTTAATCATAGCCATTCGCTATTTCATTTTTCTCTTCTTATACACTGCACCAATTTCAGCTTTCTAAAGTCCCATTTTTAAAATTTTAAAGGGGTGGGGCCCCCTTCCACCCCCTTTGGACGTAGCGGCTTGAAACATTGGATTGCAAACAGTTGTAACTCATTATAATGGAAACATGCCAATTTGAAGAATGATCGATGACTCTAGACACCTCTTTTGCTAAGATATCATTTTGCCCGTCTTTCTTGACCCATAAAAGGACCCCCGGCTGGGTCATGGGGGACTCTGGCTCGGGAAAGTACACTACGGGAAATCTTATTTTTGACAGACATCTACCCTGTTTGACACTCGTCATGATAGGTTTTGACGAAGGGTTACGCCATCTACGAAAACGCCTGTTTGGGCGTTCTTAAAAACCGCAAACGGCAGGAAAACGCCACGCTCAGGGCAATAGCGCGCAATCGATTCGGCAATACCTCAAAACATACTAGACAACACCGAGCTCGGCTTCATAGCTCAAAAGAAACAAAAAATATGTTAGGAAAGGGGTAGGGTAATGTCTAATACTATTAACTCTTGTTAGGAATGAATCGATTCCGTCGTAAACAACAGAAATAGGATTCAACAGTGTCGATTATGTACTAATCGATACAAAATATCGGAAATATTCAGGCAAGATATATCGTACTAGAAGGGGTAGAAAGGGGGGTGGGGGGCATACTAACTCTTAGAAGGAACCAACCTAGCACATTCCAAATATTATACACCAATCGATTCCTCCTTTACCTCTATCAAACAGTAGGGTATAGTACATCAAAAATTCGGATGTTATTCGTATGACCGTGAGCGATATGTCATGCCTGAGAAAAAGCTAGACCAGAAAAGGGTGGCTAGGTAATAACTCCATAGAAGGAACATGCCTAGCACCTTCTAAGTATTACACAATCGCATTCCCCGTACCCAATAACCAGGGGTAGACAATAAGCACCGGTGTATTCTACAACTATAGTCGACACGTTGCTAGAACCTAGAATACTAGCCTATATCATATAGCCCATATATCATATAGCCATATCACTATAGCCACTATAACCCTATAGCTATAGGCAACATGCGTGTCCTTTTACCCTCCGCCGCATCCTTTGAAGTGCAAGGGAAAAGGGGACACTTTTATGACCTTTGCGGTTTGCGCGGTTAGATAAAAAGCGTAATATAGTTAGAGATTGAAATGCGAGCAATAAGCATAATATAATTCCAAATGTATATCAAAGACATTATCATTGAAATCTAACATTTTTATAATAATTTATTACAGTAAGTTGACAATACAAAAGAAATTTTAAAAAATTGAGCATTCTAAACTAATTATAACTATTCTACAGTATATAACTAACTATAATATATATTATATATATATATATATATATATACTATATAATATATATATTGTATATATATATATACTATAGTTATATCATATTATATATATATATAAGTATACTATATATATTATAAAATATTATATATATACTATATAAGTATATATATATTACATATACCTTATTAACATATACTATACTCACCTATATATATATATATATAATATATAGTTATATTATATTATATATACTAGTATATATACTAGTATATATATATATATATATGTATATATATATAGTAATTAGTATACATATATATATATATAGATAATATAAATATATTTATTATTAAGTATATATATATATATTATAATAATAGTATATATATATATAGTAATACTATATATAGTATATATATACTAGTCCACTAATTGTACTGGTCTAGGGGAAGAGTCCGATCAGTTACCACTTATCTTGAATGGGGTCCAAACACGGTCACCGCAATAATAATAATAAAATAATAATAATAATAATAATTCATAATAATAATTAAAGATAATACATAATGAAAATAATAATAATAAAATAATAATAATAATAATCAATAATAATCAATAATAATAATAATACATAATTAATAAAATAATAATAATTTAATACATATAGTAATAATTAATAATAAAATAATAATAATAATAATAATAATAATAATAATAATAATAATAATAATTAATAATAATAATAATAATAATAATAATAATAATAATAATAATAATAATAATAATAATAATAATAATAATAATAATAATAATAATAATAATAATAATAATATAATAATAATAATAATAAAAATAATAATAATAGATATAATAATAAAATAATAATAATAATAATAATTAATATAAAATAATAAATATAATAATAATAATAATGAATAATTAAAATAATAATAAAATAATAATAATAATAATAAATAATAATAATAATAATAATAATAATAATAATAATAATAATCATAATAATAATAATAATAATAATAAATATTGTCTTGAATCATTCGTTTATTTCACAACTAGGGCTCCCTCCTTATGTATTTGAATGGTTGTGGTTTGAATTATCACCCTTTTTTATAGCTTTGGCATCAGACATACTAACACCCTTTTTTTTATATATCTTATACTGTAAAAAATGTAACTAAATTTGAGTATTTTTTTTTTTTTTTTTTTTTTAAGAGGCACAAATTATGCACCAAATAATGTACTGTATTTTTTTTTTGGAACTTTTTCATAAATTTGTTTTGTTTTAATACCGTAACTGTATCATTTTGACGCAGTCACCGATAGAGGCAATTTTCTGCATATTTAAATTAATTTATCAATTTTTACTTAATTTCAATGCTACATATACATTTTATAATAACTTCTTAAATTTTAACCATTTCTATTTCTAGTCAATTTGGGAGCTGTAAGTATTTTTTTTTTTTTTTTTTTTTTTTGCCGCAGCCAATAATTTTATCTGCCCGCTTATATATATAATATTATAGTAATATATATATAATATATATATATACTATATATATATA
>JABUQX010100970.1:10000-15000 GCA_015478945.1 Trachelipus rathkii | reverse complement strand
TCTTTTAAGCAAATAAGATTATCTTTTTCGGTGGAGGTCTTGTAGAGATATCTTTGAGCGCCTCAGTACCTGCCACATTGACTTTGGTAGGTAATCTGTGCTATGTAACACCTCCTATTTGATTTTACTGATTTACTGCTTTAAAGGTCTGTAAAGTATATGTTTTAGTAAAATTTCGTACAATTGTAGTAAAATAAAATGATTATATATCAGGCACTCAGGCTTTTTCTTCTTACATACAATTTTTTAAAAAATTTAAAATAAAAAAAATATTAAGGAGAAAAATTATATTATAAAGAAAAAATATGTTAATAAAATATGGGTTAAATATAGGTCTGTAATGAGTTACAGTTTATGTTAAAAAAAATTGTTTTTTAAATAAAAATGTTTAAGTATGAAATTAAAATGAATGACTCATAGTATTAGGAGGATAGTTTTTCCATCGCTCGGGATATTGTGCCTGGCGAGGCACACGCGGCGGCGGTGCACACGACACGGGAAATACTTGCAACGCTGCGGGGGCACTGCGGTGCGGAACGCGGGTGGGTTGGCTGTCCCTTTGCGCGGAGGGTGCATGCTGCGCCCTGGTGGCAGCTTAAATATCTAGGGGAAGACATTAATATTAACTCTGTTCTATGATGTGGGGTAGAAAAAGGCTAGAAGGTTAGAAAAATGCATCAAAGATGAGTCATCAATCCATCAAAGTTGAAGGCATCATGCTGAGTCGGCATCAATGCTTGAGGCATCAAGTTGAGGCATCAAGTTGAGGCATCAAAATTATCGAGAGTGTGAGTGTAAGTGTATAAGTGTAAATGTGTGTGTGTGAAGTTGGTTATGGGCCAGTGTAAGTATCTATGGCTAAGTTGTAAGCGCTTATAAGTGTCATGGTTGTATATGTATGTAATGAAGTGTCTATGGTTGATTGTGAGTGTAAGTTGTATATCGGTTTAGTGTTAAGTGTCTAATGGAGAAGTGTAAGTGCTTATAAGTGTCATAGTGTGTATAAGTGTCATAGGGAATTGTGTATAAGTGTCATAGTATAAGTGTCTATGGGTGCTGTAAAAAAGAATATATAATTATATATATATATATATATATATAAGTATATATATATATATATATATTATATATATATATATTATATATATATATAAATATATAATATACAATATATATATATTATATATATATATATATATAGTATATATATATATAATATATTATATTATAATATATATATATAGTATATATAGTATATATATATATATAGTATAGTATATAGGTTAGTGGGATAGAAAAAGACTAACTGCATAATAGAAGCAATCTAGGCAGCTTGTAATATACACCAATCGGATTCCTCATACCCTCATATCCTAGGGGTAGACACTCGCATATTAGGGCTATTCTTGCTTCAGGGGGCAGGCCTTAGAAAAGGCTTTGAAAAGACAGTGGCAGCTCAGTTGGCACTATGTTGGCACTCAAGTTGGCAACTATGTGGCACTCCACTTGGCACTAATGTGGCACGTCACTTGTCACTCATTGGCACTCATTGGCACATCACTTGGCACTCACCTGGCACTAATCTCTAATAATCATAGAACACTAATAGAACATGCCCTAGATACTCTTAACGGTCATTGGGAACCACTCAAAGTTGAACCATCAAGTAAAATCTGATCGGATGAAAAAAGCTACAGAAGTCGATAAAAGATACAATGATCAAAATTGTAACCCCTGGAGATACAAAAGGGTGACCGAAAAAAATTTGGGTTCTCCAAATTGCCCCCTGGAAGACCAAAAGGGTTGGTCGAAAAATAGGGCTGTGCCGAAAAAATTAGGATGGCCAAAATTAGGGTGTGGCCAATAATTGACGCCATGGAAGACGCAAAGGGTTGGCAGTGGTGTTTTGTACGTGTGTATAAGTGTAAATTGTAAGTGTAAGTATCTAGGGTGAGTGTAAAGTGTCATAGTGGATAATGTGTGTATAAGTGTATAGTGTGTGTGGTGTGTGTGGTGTGTGTGTGTGGTGTGGTGTGTGTGTGTGTGTGTGTGGGCAGATGGGTGGCGGGATTATATAACGTAGCCACGTGTGTTTGTGTGTTGTGTGTGTGTGTGTGTGTGTGTGTGTGTGTGTGTGTGCGATCCGCCGAGGATGGAAATAAGTAGGATAGATCCAAACAATCAGATACCTACTGACCTCATGTGTTAAGGCACAGATACCTACCAAAAGTCAATGTGGCGAGGTACCTAGGTAGGCGCTCAGATAATCTCTAACTAAGACCTCCACCGAAAAAGGTAATCTTTATTTGTCCTGAAAGAAGGATATAAATTTTTTAACAGGTGAAGATCCTTCATATGGGAAAATATGGCCACCCCTCAATAAACTCGTAACAGAAATAATCTTCTGAATAAAATTGAAATTGCTCTTGAATTTTTCTTCTCAGCTCTCTTTCTCTCTTCATCTCTGCCTCTCTCTCTCTCTCTCTCTCTCTCCTCTGCTCTCTCTCGTCTCTCCTCTCCTTCGTCTCTGCTCTCCGTCTCTCATCGTCTCTCTCTCTCTCTGCTGCTTCTCTTTGTCTCTCTTCTCTCTCGTCATCTCTGTTCTTTCATATAGCATATAATATATATATATATATATATATATATATATATATATATATATATATATATATATATCTATATATATATATATATAATATATATATATATATAATATAGTATATTTATATATAATTATATAATATATATATAATTAATATATATAATATATATATATATATATATATATATATTATATATATATATATATTATATATATATATTATATATATATTATATATATGATATATATATATATATTAATATATAGAATAGTATATATATATATATATATATATCTATATATATAATAATATATATATATAGTATTACTATTGATATATATAGTGACTTAGCTAAAGTGATAATGTAAAGATAGGATGAGATATATGGACGAATATATATATATATATATGACTAACTATCACTTTATATTATAATGATATATAATATATATATATAATATATAATATATATATATATATATATGTCAGAAAATGGTATCAAGGTCAGGTAAAAATAGGTTGCCAAAAAATTAAGGTTGCCTAAAAATTTGGGCCATCAAGTTAGCGTGGGGCAAAATTGACCCATGGAAGAGGACCAAGGGGTTGGTCGAAAATTAGGGTGGGCCAAAAGCGTACAACGGTTGCTCCGCAACCGTTTGGCGCAAGCCTTCTTCGAAGGGTTGCAAATTAGGGTTGCCAAAATTGCACCCTGGAATACAAAAGATTTGGGTTCTCAAAAAATTTGGCTTCTCAAAAAATTCAAGGCGCAAAAAGGTCAAGGTCAAAAAAGGTCAAGGCCAAAAAAGGTCACGGTCAGGTTAAAAAATTTCGCTCAAAAAAATGCGGTTTGCCCAAATTTTAGGGTGGGGTAAAAGAGGATAGGTCGGTCAAGGTCAGGTGGGTAAAGAGGATAGGTCCGGAAATCCACTCTCCTACTACTCAACCTCTTCTATGGACTTTATATCATATTTATATATATATAATATATTATATATATATATATATATATATATATATAATATTATATATATTATATATATATATATATATATATATATATATATATATATATATATATATATATATAAGAAGTGTGTTTGTGTGAATGTGTATTTAATTGCTTGACGAAAGAACTTGGTAATTAACTTACAAATTTTTCTTCCCTCTTTTATGTGTTAATTTATAATTTCTTTTATTTCATTTCTGTATAATTCTAATCCGTTTTTCTCTGTCCTTTGCCTCGTTTATCTTTTTCTTTCTCTTTTCTTCAATTACCTTTTATTTAGTTTTTTTTTTTTTTATTTCCTTTGTCATTCATTTTCTTTTTAGGGGAAGGAAATGAACCTGGCTCATTTAGAGGAGTGTTTTGGGGGTTATAAGATAATTTTTTTAATTTTCGGGGATTTTTCAGGTTTTAGTGGATTTCTTCTCCTTATAGGATTTTTTAAATTTTTTTTAGGAGAAATAAAATGAATGCTTTAATTAATCCCATTTTCTTAATATAATTATACGTCCCATTTCTTTCTTCCGAGTCAGATTCAGGTTCACGCTTTAACGAATCTTTTGAAAATGATTTCGAATTATAAGAAGAAAAATAAAAGTAATTATAAATAGTGAAAATATGATAAAAATTTCTTAAATATTAAAATATTATATAAAAATTAACACTAAATTTTATTAGAAACTTTTTGAATATTTCAAGAGAGAAAAAAAATGGAATTTAAAAATTCGTTATTGAAAAATTATTTTAATTTTTTTAGATACTTTTCCTGTAGTACTTTTGAAGAATGCTAGATGGCTAATAAAGATTTAATTTAAAGTTTTCTATTTTACAATATAATGTTTCAAAGAAAAGCTCAAGGTGTATTTCTATGGCAATGAAAGTAGATAATATTTTGTTCATCTATACAGTATATATAATATATATATATATATATATATATATATATATATATATATTTATATATATATATATATATATATATATATTATATATATATATATAATATATATATATATATAATATATATATATATATATATATATATATATATATATATATATATATATGATATGTATATATATATATTAGATATATATATATATAGTATATAGTATATATTAATATGATAATATATTATATATATATCTAGTAGTAATTTTTAATCTATAATTTATATCTATATATATGTATATATATAGTATATATATATAGTAGTATATTACTAAATATTTATATACGTATATAACTATATATATAATATATATATATATATATACATTAATATCACTAACGCTAATACTATTATAAATACCATTAATATTAACGCTAATTATTAACAATATTATCATCACTAACATATCAAAAAATAACACAAATTAATGACACTATTTATT
>JABUQX010100969.1:7500-22497 GCA_015478945.1 Trachelipus rathkii | reverse complement strand
CATTTGGCCACAACAAGCATGTGAATGTAGCCCTATTTCAAGACGATTGCCATTTACTTTGGTTGGTTTTGCTCTGATAACACCCAAGAGCACCTCAAGCAGAAGGCCTATGTTTAGCACCCAGCAGGTGTTCCAACCACCTTCCTGTCGATTAATAAAAGTAGTACCGAGGTTTCAAAGCCAGTAGTGATATCGGAGCAGTAAATTAAAAAAACTGTTCCGATATGCCTTCTTTTTCTTGAGAAGTGCGGATTGGACAAGACTAGTGGTAGAGCTCACTGGACATTGGTCTAACAGCGACGGCTGTTGTCGATGAGTATCGAGTACCTGGCGCTCGTGAGTTAATTTTTTTTCGTCTTTTTATGCAAAAAATTTGTCTAAACAGCATGTTGTTTATATGTCCCGATTTTTTCGGCCCGCTCCTTGACTTTTGGTTGGTTGCTCCTGTAACCAAAGAGCATCCAAGCAGAATGCCATGTAGCCACAGCAGATGTTCCAACCACCCTCCTGCTCGATATTCCTTATAATAAGCAACAGAGTTCAATCAGTGCATATCGAAAGCATTATAAGATCAGAAATTACTTTTCCGAGATGCCTTCTTTTCGGGGAAGGCGGTATTATAAAAATTAAATACTTAAAATTCATTTTTATAAAAAAAAAAAATTTTATAACAATCCAGAGAATCTATATATCTCTCTCATTTTCTAAATTGTTTATTTTAAAAATTCACAATCATTCGTGCCATCACCTTATTAGCATTATGCTATTTCCTTATTATGCTTATTAGCATTTGAAATTGTGGCCCATTTTCCACGTGGTTATGGCTTGAGAGCGGTATATGACGTATTTTGATTCATGCTAGACGATTGAGGATATTTTATGTTGGCTAATTTCAAAAAGAAAATTTAACCGTCCTCTCCCTCCACTGAAGAGATAGTCTATATGTTATATAGACATATAGAATATATAAATATTATAATATATATATATATAGATATATAATATATATCATATTAAATATATATAATAATATATTATATTAATATATATGGGAGGTAGGGGTATTATTTAATAATATATTATATATATATTTAAAAATAATAATAATATATATATAATAATATTATATAACATAATATATATATATAAGATATATTATATATATTCATATAGTATATTAATATATAATATATATATATAAAAAATAATTATATATTATATAATATATAATTATAATATATATATAATAATAATATATATATATATTATATTAATATATATATATATATATTTAATATTTAATATATATATATAATAATATATTATATATTAATAATAATAATAAAATTATATATATTATTAAAATATTATTAATATTATATATATATATATAATTATAATAATATAATATATATTATATCATAATATAAATAATAATATATAAATATATATATATAATATAATATATAATTATATAAATATATAATATAAATAATATATTATATATATAAATAATATTAAACTATTATATTCCACAGACAAACGTAAACCAAATGAATTATTTTATTCAGAACTTCGTGTCTCCGGCTAAAGAGTTTATCTACAGATTGAAAAATGAGAAATGAGCACTTGTAATTTGGTAAATAATATTTTAAATATTCTACAAATATTTCTTTGAAAAAAAAAATATATACCCATATATATATATATATGACTCCCACGGCCTCCCGGCTCTGGCTCCGACTAAGGTTTTTCTGCACTATTTTAAAAATTGTTCAGCACGTCTTATGCTTGGTAACAATTTTTTCAAATTAAAAAAAAGTAAACGAAAATAAAAAGGAAGGAGGGGGGAAAAAAAGAAAATAAAAGAAGGAGGAGGGGAAAGAAAAAAAAAAGAAGAGGGAAAAAAAAAGGAAAGGGGAGGGGGGGAAAAAAAAGGGGGGAGGGGAAAAGGAATGAAACAGAACAGAGAAACGAAAGAAAAAGAAAAAAAAGCGAGGTGTCTTTCTTCAAAATCGTGAGTCACTCAAAGAACGCCTTGAAAAGGAAAAGGGGGAAGGGCATAAAAAATATATTTTATATTTTTTTATATTATATTTTTTATTTTTTATTTTTAATTTATTTTTAAAAAAAAAAAAAAAAAAAAAAAAAAAATAAAAAAAAAAAAAAAAAAAAACAACAGAAAAAAAAAAAAAAAAAAAAAAAAAAAAAAAAAAAAAAAAAAAAAAAAAAAAAAAAAAAAAAAAAAAAAAAAAAAAAAATATTTTTTCGAAATTAATTTTCGTGCTAGGCACCCGCTCGGACTCCGGATAAACCGACTAAGAGAATATTGCAAACTAATATTGAAAATTAATTCTTTCATCATATTTTGGTATACTTAATATTATTTCTCCTAAAAAGAATATTTAATGAAAGAAATTCTACCCAGATCCGCTCCGGGCCTTAGCCGCTCCGGCTCTGACTTTGCTTCGGGGCTTCGGCTTCGGCTTCCAGAGCTTCGGCTTCAGGCTCGAGGGTCCACCTAAGTATTCTAACTTATTTGTAAATAATCTACTACACGTCTTCTCTCAGTGCATTACTCACTTTCATGTAAAAAAAAAACCATTTATTTGACAAATATTACAATTACCTAACGTACCCGGTCCGAACTCCGGCTTCAGATCCGGTCCGGAGAATCCAACTTAAGGTTCTATACTATTTTTAAAAATTGTTTTTCAGTAAGTCTTTGACAAAATAATAAATTTTTTCACCATAAAAAATATATTTATTGAAAAAAAATTACAATACCCAGGAAATCCGGATCCCGGCTCCGACTTCGACTTTGGCTCCGGATCCGTACTAAGCGTTTCTGCACTAATTTAAAAATTGTCATACAAGCACGTCTCCTTGGCAAAAATTTATTCTTTACCTAAAAAATATTTTTCGAAAAAAAATTTTACATTACCACAAGGATCCGGCATAGGATCACCGGCCTGCCAGAGTCCGACTGTCGGCCGTGTCGGCTCGGGAGTTCCCGGGAGCTAAGGGGTTTTTGGCTGCACTATTTTGGAAAATGGTTCGCAGGGTGCGGGGGGGGGGGGGGGGTCGTGTCTGGACAATAAAATTTTTTCACCAAAAAGGACATATTTCCCGAGAAAGAGAAGAGGGAAGAGAAGAGATTGAGAAATGTCGGATACCCAGTGGAATCAGGCTCCGGGATCAGGGCTGCCCGGGATACGAGGCGTCCGCATCCGACGTAATTGTTTGTCTACACGTATTTTTGAAGAACATTGGCTGTTGCAGCAGCTGGCGGGTCGATGCTTCATTAAAAGTTTCACCGTAAAATAGATAGTTTCTGAAAAAAGAGAGAGAAAATCGAGTTACCCTAGATCCGGATCCGTATCGGATCCCGGCTTCGACCGTTGCGACTCGGACTTGTCGGCTCCGGATACGACTAAGGTTTCTGCACCTATTTGGGAAAATTGTTCTGGCAACGTCTTTTTGACAATAAAATTTTTCACCCATAAATATTTCACCATCTCCACAGAGAAAAAAGAAAAGAATAAAAAAAGGAAAAAAGAAGGACAGAAAATTCATAAGTACCCGATAGGATTCAGCGGGTTACTCCTGGAAATCCGTGCCGGATTTTAAGGTTTTCTAGGGCTGTATAGGTAGGGTTGAAGCGATTGGGTTGCAGCTCTCAACTACGAGCTCTTCTTGAAAGTGAAATGTTTTGCACACTCAAAAAATGACTTTTTTCTAGTAAGGAAAATTTCATACCGCAGGGATCCGGGGATGCCGCGAATGCCGGGATCCGGGCGTCCGACTTCAGCTTTCGGGCTCCGATCGGACTGAAGGTTTCTGCACTATTTTTGAAAATTGTTTAGCTCGGAGGGGCATGCCTATGCTATGAACAAGAATTGTATTCCACCAAAGAAGAGTATTTCCACCGAAAAAAAGTCGGCAATGACCCTGGAATTTCAGCTCCGGGATACTACTCCGTGATAAGGGACGTTTAGCTTTCCGCGTCCGGGAGTACCGGGGGGATCTTAAGGAGTGGTGGTGGTGCGTACACGTTATTCTTGTAAACATTAGTGGGCGTCAAGTCACGTCATCCTTGAAATTAAAATTTTTCACCTGCGCTTACAATAAATTAAAAGTATTTTCTGTAAGGAGTGAGGGGGTTGGAGAAATTCGGAGTATCCAGGTCGCGTGGAAGTGTCCCGGTAGTCCGTGGAATCCGGCTGCTGAGCTTTGCGGCTGTCGGCTGCCGGATCGCGGCTCTAAGAAGGTGGGGGAGAAGAGGGGTGGTTGTAGCTGCACGTATATTTGAAAAGTTTGAGGTAGTCGACACGGATCTTTTCTGACAAAATATAAATTTTTCACTAAAAAATTAATATTTTCCCGAATAAAAAAAAAAAATTGCAATACTCAAGGCATCCGGCTCCGGAATACGGCTCTACGGATACGACTTTGGATTTCACGCTCCGGAATCCGGACTAAATGTTTCATACACTCATATGTTTGAAACATTTGCTCAAGGCACGTTTCTTGTAAATAAAATTTTTCACCTAAATAAAAATATTTCTGAAGCGAAGGAAAATTTCTAAATTACCCCAAGTCCGAATCCGGAATCACGGATCTGGCTCTGACTTACGGGACATTCGGCCTTTCTCATAAGATTCGACTAAAGGTGTTTCTATGCACAATTTTAGGAATAAAAAATTGATTCGGCATACATTCTAAATCTGACAAATAAATTTTTTTCACCAAAAAAATTATTTTATATTTCCCGAAAAAAAAATTCTATTTTACCCAGGAATTCCGGCCTCCGGAATACGGCTGTCCGGGATAAACGACTTCGCTCCGGATCCGACTAAAATGTATTTCTTATAGGGACTATTAAAATTTGAACATTGGTTCAAGCACACGTCTCTTCTTTGAAAATAAAAATTTTTCAAACAATATGCAAAAAATAATTTTCATTGTAAGAAAAATCTATACCCAAAAAATTCATACCCAGAATTCGGATCCGGCTCGAGACTTCAAGCCTTCGGCCTCCGGGATTCGACTAAGGTTTTCCTAATATGCCACTATTGTAAAAATTGTTTCGTGCACGATCTATCTTGACTTTAAATAAAATTTTTCACCAAAAAAAAAATTATTTACCACGAAAAAATAAAATTCACATTACCCAGGATCCGGCTACCGGAATATCGGCTCCGGTAACGGAACTTCGGCTTAGAGGCTTCATGGCTCCCGATCCGACTTAAAATGTCTACACTTTTGAATACATTTCCTACAGACAACAGTCTTCTGCGAAAATAAATTTAATTCACTAAAAAAAATATTTTTACTGAAGAAAATTCATATACCCAGATTCCGGATTCTGGATCCGGCTACCGGCTCGGCCTCTACGACTTTTAGCTTTCGGTTTCCGGTTATAACCGACTAAGCGGTTTACTTGCACATTATTTGAAAAAATTTTGAAAGTCAGCAAATCTTCTGACAATAAATTTTTCACCCAAAAAAAAATAATTTCCTGGATAAAAAAAAAATTCATACCCAGGGGATCAGGCTACCAGATCCGGCCTCCAGGCTCACGGGATATGGCTCCGGAAATACGACTAATGCTTATCTGTATCTATTTGACATATTAGTTAACAAGTCACGTCTTAATTTTGAAAAATAATTAAAATTTTATTTCACGCCTATAAAAAATAATTTTCTGTAAGAATAGAGATAGATAAAGGGTAAAAATTCATAACCACAGGAGAAATCCGGATCCGGGATCCGGGCATCCGGCTATTGCTCCGGATACTTTTCAGCTTTCACAGCTGCCATACCCTCCGGGAATTTCGAACTAAGGTTTCTGCACTATTTTTTAAAATTGTTACTAGCGCAGCACGGCCTATCTTGATATTGATTTATTATATTATAATTTTTCAACCAAAAAAATATATCTCACGAAAGAAAAGAATTCGGGGATACCCAGGGGTGAAAGGTGGTTTCCGGCCCTCGGGAGTGATACGGGTCTTGCCGGGATATACGCGGGCTCAGCGGATTTACGAGCGTTTGGGGCTCGGTGGGACTCCGGCATCCGACAAATGTTGTTGCTACGACTATATTGAAGAGATGGGGGGGGGCATAAAATTGAACTCAGCACGTCTTCTTGAAAATAAATTTTTCACAGAGCTCCATAAAAAAAAATATTTTCTGTAAGAAAATTCTTAATACCATAGGGCAATCCGGCAATCCGGGATCCGGGATCCGCGTCTGACTGTCGCTTCGGGCTGACGGATCCGGCGGTGAAGTGTGGTCAGTGGGTCGACTTTAATGTCTGAAAATTTGTTTGCGGCGACGGTCTTGTCCTGTTTACGGACTAAATTTTTCACCAAAAAGAGAGTATTGTGGTGCGGACGCGTAAAGAGAGGAAGGTTGGTGGGGTGAGTGATACTGGAAGGATATGCCAAGAAGGCCTCCGGATTTTCAGGCCTCCGCGGATCCGGTTACTGACAATTGCGGGTTGTCTGGGCTCCTTGGATCGCGGGGAGCTAGAGTGTTCGGTGCACTATTTTGGGATGAACTGGCGTTCAGGGCACGTGCTTGCTGGGGCAGATAAATGTGTTTGCACCTCTAAAAAAATAGTGTTTTTTTCGAAAAAATTTTCATACTCTGGGCTCCTGGCTCCGGCAGGGGGGGGGGCGTCCGCGTCGCGACAGCGCGGGCTATGATAGTTAGCTTACGACTGCTCTGTCACTTCCGGATCCTCGAGTTCCGGATCGACTAAGGATTTCTTTGACACTATTTGAAAATTGTTAGTATGGGTTCCTATTAATAAATTTATTTATCTTAAAAAATAATATTTTCTTTGAAAAAAATAAAAATTATATACCTCCATAGGATGCTGGGCTGACCGGGGCACGCGGGGGCGGAGCCGGGAGACACCTGTCTCGCGGGTGGCGGTCTCCGGTTCGGGCTCCGGGCTTCCAGGCTTACTTTTCAGATATCCATTTTATTTGATAACTGAAAATAATAAGTAAAATCCGAAAGAATGTAAGGTGGGATGTGAGATATGGAAAATATAGAAAAAAAAAAAAGTAGGATTTGTCGGGTATAATTTATAAAGTAAAACTGTGTTGGTTTGTTAGACCGTCTAAGCCGCTCAACCTGGAATTACCAATTTTATTTTTAGACATGCGATATTTGAAAATTTATTTTAGCTATCGACTAACAGTAATAAAACAAATCTTAATTTCAGATAAATATCTAAATTATTCTCATTTTTAGATCTTATCTAACATTTTAAAAAAAGAGGAAATAATATAGCACCGATGTGGATCTCAGGAGGGAGAGTTGTTGTCGTATCAATCAGTAGTTGAGATCAAGTAAAAAAAGGAAAGAATGTGAAAATTGATTGGATTGGTTGACTTCATAAGAAGGTTAGGGAGGGGTGCCTGGAGGATAAGAAGTAACTCCCCTGTAAAGTGAATGACAGATCCAATGTGGGATAAGAGTAATGAATAAGTAATAATAATAAGGTAATAATTAAGAATGAATAAATAATGAATGAATAATAATGGAAGATGAAGTTATAGTAATAAATAATAATAATGAATAATAAGTATTAGTGTAATAATAATAAGAAGGTAGATGTATGTGGATGTATTGGCTGGATTAGATTAATTGAATTATGTTATTATAGTGATTTGTGATGTCATTATTGGATACTGTATCGTTCGTTACTTAAAGGATTCGATGTTATGTGATGGGGAAAATCACGCACGTTGTTTTGGGAGTGTGATTTATGTATTATTGATTATTGATTATGTGGATGTATTAGTTAGTTATTATTTGTTGAGTGTGAATTGGGGAGGTTGATTGATTAGTGTGTGATTGATTAGTGGTATTATGATGATTGGGAGTGTTATTAATTGTCTTATATATTCATTGAGTTAATTGACTGTATTTATTATTTATTGAATGATGAATCTTTCTCTGGTTGTATAAAGTTTTGGAAAAGTTAATGATGGAATGAATTGATAGTTGTTAATAGATAATGGGAGATATTAGAGTAATAATAATAACTAAATAGATATTAAATAATAATATAGATGAATGAGTGAGAGATGTGAGTGTGGTGTGAGATAATAGAATAATGAGGAATTAATACAGTGATGTATGCAGTATTAGTTGGATTGATATTATTTTGTGTATTAAAAAGGTAGTTAGTAGTAGTGTTACTAGTAGTGCTGATAAAGGTATTGATTGGAGGAGAGGAATAATAATACTATTATATTATAATAGATATATATATATATATATTATAAATTATTAAAAATAATATTTTATATACTAATATAATATATATATATATATAATATAATATAATATATATAATTATAATATAGTATTATATATAATATTTTATATATATATATATAATTAAATTAATAGTAATAGTAGTGCCAGCAATAAGGGTAGTAGGTATTATTATTAGGTATAGAGGGTTAACAAGAAATAAAAAATGTAGTAGTGTTGATGACTGACTTTTGGCTTGATGCTTATAAGGTAGCTATAATGATAAAAGTATAAGTGTAACGTATAATGCTTAAAGTTGCTATGGAGGAAGGAGAGGAATGTTGGTTCCTATGGATGTCGAGTTTGGGAATGTACGATGCAGTTCAGAGAGTCTGTGGCCTGGCTTCTCGGGGGGGATTGGTTCGTGGTTGTCGGGGGTGGGCTATGTTTTAAAAAACTCGGAGGCTCTTTGGAAACAAGATCTTATCCTGGAGTAATGTACCGGGAAATTTATTTCTTGGGTTTAATTCGGGGAAGTCACGGGAGGCTCTAGCCGTATGATGTGTTCTCATATTATAAAAAATCAAGAGCTATGAGACTACTGTGAAGTCGGCAATATAGTCGAGGGAGTAGATTCGATATTCTTATCTTATTGTTTATTATGATCTCCACATCTGCGTAGATATATAACTTATAATAAATATAATAATTAAAGTATTATAATAATTATATAACTAACATTAATAAGATAATATAATATAATAAAATAAAGATATGAATAAAAACATAATGTAATAGATATTGCATAAAAAATATCAGTATATTGTATTCCTTAATAATATATAACTAATATATATATATAATATTATTATAATATATAGTATATAATATAGCTGAGTAGTTGTGAGTATGAAGGTTAGTAGGTGAGTATATGGATAGTATCAGTAGTAGGTATGAGTATGAGCTGAGGTGACTGAGGTTAGATAGCGGTGAAGCTATAGGGTATATGAGGGGGTAGATATAGTATTATAGGTATACTGAGCTCGTATAAATAAATCAAATTAAACATGATTGCTGGGGTAAAGCTTGCCGTATTCCCAGGGAAGGTTGCGATGCGAATAGTAGTAAAGGTTGATTAGTAGCTTATGAAGGAAAGGAGCGCGGGCAAAGGTGGGCGAAGGAAAGGTGGGGAGAAAAGATTTTCAAAGACGTAAATTGTGTATCGACGAAAGCTTAGAAGTGTGAGTACAATAAATTAAAGGGAAAGGCTGCGGGGGAGAAATTGAGTCTAAGTGAGTGTCCCCCTCAGAAGTAGAGGGAGCGCATAACGGCGAAACTAGAGAAAGCTTCACAATATAGCCAAAGCGTCCTTATATAATATGGAGGTCTGCCGTGGCCAATGGCTGAGGAGACAGTTCGAAATAGATATGTTGATAGTCACAAAATACAGTTTGAAAGTCGAATGACGGAAGAAGAAAAAAGCCGATAGTCTTCGTTGTTTTTTAAGGAGAGACCGAGGGTTAGGTAGAACTTTGTCCAGAGAGGTGTGCGAGTAATGCCAAGTGGTGGTCAGCAGGAGTAGACGAAAATAACCTGCTAGCACAGCCCAAGCAAATGGAAGAACATTGCTGAGAAGCTTGCTCAGAGTGTTCATAATCTGTCAGGAAACATTTAAGTGTAAAGAAATCTGTGCGAGCATTGAAAAATGATTACTGAGAAAAAGCTAAATATCCAAAAAGTTATAAGAACAGAAAAAAGATGAATTGAAGTTTTAGTTTTTGAGAGGGAGCCTATTGCTGTTGCGCAGAGTGCACAGAGCGAAAATCGCTTCTTGGCTGGGAGTGGGTAAGAACTTCGAAAACTTGTCACTGAAAACCATTGCGTCGAGGGGGTATTGATTTGATCATCGCGACGTGATCATCCGTCTGAGGAAGAACTTAGGGGAGGAGCAGGATGCGCAAGTATATAGAGAAGGTGTTAACCAGCCCCACTGCGGAGATGGTGAAACATCTCCCTTGGAGGAGTCCGAATGAGGAGCCATGGATTGAGAGAAAATTGGAAAGAACACGAAAGAAGCAAGTAGGGGAGGGGGTAGATACCTATGTATACTGAGGTGGATAGGGTAGGTATGTACGTGATTATATATAGTGAGGATAGTAGTGTGATTATAGTATAGTATATGATAGTGATAGTATATATATATATAATGTTCTAGGGGTGATATGAGGTTAGGTATATGATGGGTATAGTATATATAGTAGGGTATAGGTAGTATAGTAGTAGGTAGGTATGAGGATAGATATAAACATAATACTTTTATTATATATATATATAATAATGATTTATAATTAACAAATATAAATAGAGGTTGTGTGGGCTAGTATTGAATATGAGGGTGGGTAATGGTGAGATATAAGTATAGGGGTGATGGATACGTAGGGTGAGGTATATGAGTTAGTGTGTATTAGACTGAGTTATTAGTAGTATAGTATACTATATAGGCGAGTAGTAGTATGAGTGAAATTAGGTGAGGTTAGTATAGACTTAATATTATTATGATGAAACTATATATTATAAGGGTTATAGGTATTATATCGGTAGGTAGTTAGGTGAGGTATAGTTTATATTAGTATTGTATGATAGGGCGGCTACCTTGAGTTAGGTGAGTGATAGTATGAGGTAGGGGGTAGTAGGTAAGGTATAGATATGTACTAGGTAGTAGTGATGAGATAGTAGGTGAGTACGTAATGGATGATGTAAGGGTGTAGATAAGTGAACGTGGTAATAATGATGTGATGACGGCGTGGACTAGATTGATGATATAGTGAGGTGTATAGCGTACGGTTATGTTAGCCCGTGGCGTGGGTGGCGAGGCGCTAATATATAATAAGGGTAATCTAGCGGTAGGACTAGCGCCCTTATACGCCCGGATATAGTAGGGTAAATAAAATAAATAGTAGATATATAGAAGAGAATATTATAGGTATAGTAGTATAGTATAGTTATCGGGAGGGCGTATATAGGGGGTATGCTACTATAGGAGTATATATAGTATACAAAAAATATAATAATATATAAAAATATATAAAAGAATTAAAATTTAAAAATACTAAATTATTGAAGAAGGTGGCGAAGCATGCGATTTCCCAAGATCTATATAAACGTTGAGTCTATATGGAGAAGGTCATAAGTAATATATTACCAAAATTCGTCCTTTCCACTGTATCAATAGCAAAATGAGGGCTGGAAAACCCCTCCTATTCACTTTAATTTTTATCTCTATTAATTATTCCGCGTGGAAAAATTTAGATCCTGGGGTGTGGGAGGAGGAGTGATATATCGTTTAACGATTGGAGAGTGAACGTGAAGGTAGGGTAATAAAATGGTGGACGAGATGTTTCGATTGGAGTGGGATGAATGGCTGGGAGTGAGAATACAATTAATCAAATTAACAAGTGCGTGAAAAATGAAATATTTGTTTCTTTAAAAATAATCAATAAGTACTGAGATTTTCAGAATTGTGATAAGTTAGAGAATTATATATATATTAGTGTGAAATATATATTATATAACAATAATAATAATAATAATAATAATAATAATAATAATAATAATAATAATAATAATAATATTAAAATAATAATAATATAATGCCAATATACGTTAATTTGAAATTTAATAAAGCCCTTACGATTTTTTTTACCTCTAGAAAATTAAAAGAAAATTTTTTTATAAGGCGATACATAAATCATAGCTAACGGAACCCAACCTACTAGAGGTGCAACCTACGGGAAAGATTCCTTAAAAATTTTAAAAAATCTTCAAACGAAATGTCCCACTTTAAATCTGACTTAAGCAATCTTTCAGCTCCCTGCAGCGATATTTAAAGATAAAAATTTCTACCCTTAATTTCCGATGCAACAAAAATCTGGAATTGTTGTTAGGTGATACAAACAAACATTGAGGAGTTCGGCAAAGCCTTTCTTTCTTTTAGAATAAATACCTATTGAGAACATTCTTGCTCAAATTGAATTGTTTACTAATTATTAAGGACAATTATTTTAATATTTGTTTAAAATTTGTTTTCAATGAAGTAAATTAATTTTATCAGTTTTTCGTATTAACAAAAAGTTTACCCTATAATAGGGTATAGGGTAAACTTTGGTTATCGTTGGTTATAATAATAATTTGTTGACAGTTGCCGAGAAAGTCTTTTAAATATCTTTTCCGCTTGCTTTGTATTTTATTTTCCCATGTGGCTATTCTGATATTAAATATATATATATATATATATATATAGTATATATAGATTTTTATATTTATACCTTTTTACCTTTTTATATATATATATATATATATTTATATATATATATATATATATATATATATATATATATATATATATATATATATATATATAGGCCCTGTTATGTTTTAAGACTCCGTGAGTTTCACTATCGAATTTTTTGACTGTGAAATTTTTTCAGCAGAAAACAAACTATATATATATATATATATATATATATATATATATATATATATATATATATATATATATATATATATATATATATATATATATATATATATATATATAAATATATATATATATATATATATATATAAGATAATATTGAAACTCTTATTCAGAAAAAAATCGAAAACATGGGCAAACAATCCTGACACTCTAAAAATAAGGAAAATAGAGAAAAACTTGTACCAATAATTGAAACTATACGTTTATGTGGCCAGCAAGGTCTTGCATTAAGGGCTCAAGTGACTCTGGACGTATTGAATTATCAACTCCAGCTGAAAATGACGGAAATTTTAGAAGCCTTCTTAGGTTTTGAGCAAATGGAGGTGACCAGGTTTTGGAACCACTTACTTCTATCGTCCAAAAATTCAATGTATACGAGTCCGATGATACAGAATGAAATCATACAGTCATTTAGTCAGCAAATAGTGGAAGAAGTTAATAAAAACAAAATTTTTTTTTCAGCATTAGCTGATGAAACAACAGATATTTCCCAAACAGAACAGTTTTCACTTTGTGTAAGGTACGCGATTGGTGGTGATGGAGGTGATACTCCTTTTACTTAAGAGAGGATTTTTTTATCATTTGTTCCGGTTTATGATATCTCAGGGAAAGCATTGGCAAATGTAATTTTGGAGAGACTCGGCTATCTTGGTTTAAAACTCGAAAATTTAAGAGGCCAAGGATATGATGGAGCCTCCTCCATGAGAGGCGAATTCCGAGGAGTGCAATCTGTTATTCGGAATGAGTATCCTAAAGCTCTATACACACATTGTGTAGCACATTGCTTAAATCTATGTCTCTCAGACTCTTTAAGAAATCTGCTGTAATGAGAAACGTCTTAGGATTCATCTCTGAAATATGCACTTTTTTTCGATCGAGTCCGAAGCGCACAAAACTTTTGGAAGATAAAATAAAAGAGTTTTCTAGTAACCAAAATAACAAGAGGATCAAAAAGATGTGCGAGACCAGATGGTGTGAACGACATGAAGCGGTTTTCCTTTTTAAAGAGACTCTTGAGCCAATACTTGCGTCATTGGAAGAAATAAAAGAATGGCCTGGTGAATTATCACAGAAAGCTACTTCGTTGTTAAATTCAATCAGTAATTTGAATTTTTATAATAACATTATTCGTTTTAAGTAAATTTCTTGGAATAACCTACACCTTGTCAAAACAGTTACAGAGTGTCCATTTGGACATTGTCAGTGCAATAAACTTAGTGAAAAAGACATTATTCAACTTCTCGAAAAAGATAGACAAAATGCAGACACAGAGTTTAAAACCATATTCACACAAGCTAAAAATGTATGCAACAGCTTAGGTATTGAAATAACAATTCCAAGAACTACGAAGTTCCAGAAACATCGTTGTAATGTGCCTACATCAGATCCCGAATCATATTACAGCATCTCAGTTTTTATTCCGTTTATTGATGATCTGATTTTTTCGTTGACTGATCGATTTCTTTCGCATGAAACCACTATCATTTCACTTAAGTATATTTTACCAGAAAGTGCAATGTACCTTATAAGCATATTGAAAAAAGCATCCTCTTTTATAAAGACGACCTTCCAGATCCTCACGAGGATACACTAAAAGGAGAGTGTTGTCTCTGGCAGCGTAAATGGTTGCTGTTGGAAAATGAAAAACCAAAAACTGCGATCGGTGCTTTGGCTATGTGTGACAAGAGGAGGTTTCCTAACATTGCTACTCTCCTGAATATCTTAGCAGTATTGATTGCATCCACCGCAAAGAATCTTTTCGACATTAAGGCGTCTGAAAACGTATTTACGGATAGTGTTGGAGAGGATCGCATTACAGGTCTTGCTTTACTGTCAAATCATCGAGATCTCAGCACAGAAGTCAGCAATGAAAATATTTTGAATCACCTCAGTCAAAAAGCAAGGAAACTGAAATTGACCTTATAAAACGATGATAAGTTCTTTATGAGAATTCATATATTATACATATATATATTATTATTATTATATATATATATATTATTATATTATATATATATATATATATATTATTATATTATTATATATATATATATTATATATTATATATATATATATATATATATATTATTATATATATATATATATATTTCATATATATATATATATATATATATATTATATATATATATATATATTATACATATATATATATATATATT
>JABUQX010100968.1:0-26905 GCA_015478945.1 Trachelipus rathkii | reverse complement strand
AACGTTATATGGGATACTGTGATGTATTATAATATATATATATATACTATATATATAAATAACTAATATATCTTACAAATGGGCGCAAAAATGATTTTTGCGGTGTAAAAAAAAATAATCCCATTCTTCATAATGTTGGGATGCAATACACAGTTCAGTCTAACCCAAATCATGGATGTGTTGAAGCAAGCAAATTTAGGCTTTCTCGAGCTGGTGGAAATGGTACGCGCTGCGTACTCTCCAAAGTATAATTTTTAATAACTTCTTCTTGACACAATAATGACATTTCCTCTTTTTTTTCCATAGTGACAAACTTTTTTAATATCTTGAAGAAGTGAAAGTTAGAGGACAACCAAGAATAAACTAAAAAAAAATAATTAAGAATTGACATAATAACTAAAAAACAAACCTGTCAAAAAAGGTAATGTCCGCAGACAGTCAGTTCCTCTGGATAAATAAGGTCAGCATTAGTGATCGAGTATACGTGTTCTATGCAGCAGATTTTCACCACATAACAGATGATATATATTTTTGGTCATGTTATGATGAAGACCGAGACTGTGAAGAACGGATGAGCAGAATGCAATAAATAAGTTCCTCTTACTGCTTGGGGAAATCCCGCTTTAAATCATCTTGAAAGAATTCGCACCATCATTTCTCAAGTTGTTGATAATGATAAAGCAGAAGAGTTAATAATGAAAATGGATCCCAATCTCACATACAAATAAAATAAACAAAAAGATATCTTCTCTTTTAAAGGGTGGTTTACCATGGTCCTTACAACAGACATACCCCACAAGCCCACGTAGTAAACATGTAAGAGGGTCTTGAGACCATGAACATTAAGCTCGATTCTTTGATCTCGATGTCAAAAGTTGGCATTTGCTAGGATATTACGAATTTCCGGTACTCTATAAAAGAATACTTTCCACGGGATGAAAACCGCTACAAAGATCAGAAAGAGAGGGAAGGTAAAGCCATCAATTGCGGGGTTAATTCAAGCTCTGCAAAAAAGAAAAAAAAAAAAAAAACTAATAAAAAAAAATAATAATAAGGGAAAAAAAAAATAATAAAGGAGAGAGATCTGAGCCCGAGAGGAGAAAACCATTTAACAAACAAGAACCCCTACAACTTAAATATTCTGAGCGTCTCTAATCTAGAAATATGAGAGAGAAAGAAACAAAAGAACTCAAAGTCCAAAATACTTTATTACCTTAACAAAGAACGAGTAAAAACGGCTCAATACGATCTCGCTGCCCTTTACCCCCTTATTTTGATGTCTCTGTAATCCTTCGTTAAATAACACACACTCACGCAACACCACACGAATACATAACACACACACACCCACATATGTTTCATAAAAACTCAAATGACCTGTAATACAATGGTTGTATTGAATTTCTGTTATGGAATTTCACAAAATAGAAGCTTAACCTTAATTTTAATTCACTTATACTAAATGAACAAACGGCGGTTCAAATTGTGAGCAAAAATATCTATACGAGATCAATGTGACTGCATGTATAATGTGAAAGGTCTATTCATAAATTCGGAGTTTAAATCATAAACAATATGGACCATATATATAATATAAATTAATATTTATATAATATATACTATATATATAACTCTACACTCTACTATACTATATACTATAACGTACCTACCTTATAAGAAACTATCTTTAATCTTTAAAAGCATCACTATCATACTATAAATTAATCACATAATATATTAATACACTCTACGTATCAAAACTAAAATAAAATTCCGTAGTCAACGTATATCTTAATTTAGGACTAGGAAAATAAATAAAAAAACATCAAAAAACTAATATGTGTATAGTGGAGTAATAATTATTTTTTCAATGATTTCTATATCAACATATTATTTTTTTTTTTTTTGAATTAAAAGCAATGCACTTTCTTAAACATTTAAGAACATATTAGCACCAATAAGTGTCGCAAAATATACTTTAAATATAATGCGCAACACAAAGAATATCAAAATCCCCTAAATGAATTTCGACACATTTCTGCAATTAGACTCCATAGATCTCATGCCGCAAATTCAAACAAGTACAAGGAGATCATGACATATTTATTCAATAGAGAAAATAAAAGCAGGCTCAATCTTATAATTATCCCAAATATTTAAGCAACTATTATATTTGTTTTGCCTGACGAAGCAATTGACAAATATTAATGTTTGACAATTCTCATTAATAATATTCTGTAGAATGCTAATATTTTCTTAAAATCAAAAATAAGCATATTTGTCCTTATCACACACACTCTTTTTTTTAAATAAATACCTATAGCCCTATGTTGTTTCATAGTTGCAAAATAATATGTAACCTCTTAAAAAGACAACAAGCATTGGAGTTGTGCACAAGCTATCACAACAGATTAACATAACTTAAAGCAATAAATAATAATAAAAATAATTAATAATAATATTAATTATTAATATTAATAGGTCTAATTAAAGATACCTTTACAAAATTATTATTATTATTATCGCATGTTTAAAAACTCAATTCTCGTCGTTCCAATATTCCTTTCGTAGAAACGTAAAAAACTTATTGTTAAAATTTATTATGCTGAAACGGTGTGGATGCATTTAACCCAACGCCATGAGAATGTGTATTATTTTACTAAACTTACAAACTTTAACATACAAATATAATTATTTCTTGAGTCATTTAATGATATGACAAATTTTGTTTAAAAAGTTCTCATTGATAAAAAGCTGTGAGTTAAGTGGGACGAATCGTACAAAGAGGACATGGAATGTACTAAGGATCAAACTACAAGGACCTTCTTTGACGGAAATAGCCAAATGATTTTTATGAAAGAAAGATTAACATATAAATCTTCAAAATTCAAAAAATATAAATTAGCTTGGTCTACCTACTTCTAAAGTATAATTGGTGAATGTTGTACACATAACCTCTGTCCTCTGTTATCAGTAGTTTCGTATTTTTTTCGTCTTTTAGAACTCGACATATTTACTCAAGCAGGCTACTATTACGTAAACACATATATTACCTCTATTAAGTAGATTCAGATTGGCCTATACAGGATAATACAGCAACTGCTGAAACATAACCACTTACTTGATGGGATTGTGTAAGTTATCATAAATACTTCTTATAGATTTTTTGTCTCATATATAAAAAATGATGAAATTGAAAAACCCACCTTTTACCTCAAACTTTCAAGTCTTATCTTTATAAAATATAAAGATCTAATAATGTAAATTTGATAATATATTTTATTCATTTCTACAATATGCCTAACTTAAATTGTAATTAACAAATACTTCACTTATATAAACAAGACATACATTGATTATCACTGCATCACAAACTTTATATTCAGATTCTCCTCTTATTGTGGACCCAATCCAATCAGGATTTACTCAAATAGAAAATAACATAACGCTTTCAAAGTGATAACAGTATCTTCGTTGTAACGAGCTAAACGGAAGAAGGTATATACATCCTCAAATTGCAGTATAAACGGACAACCAACGTCAATCACACTATTGCCTCTTACCGTTAAGAGTTTCTTCTCATATGCCTCCAATTTCTTAATACTCACATAAGTTAATAAACCAAATTAAAAGTATTTTTTTTTGCGGACAATTTCTTTTTTTTACTACATCCTAAATAACTCTAATAAAATAATAATAATAAATAATAATAATAATAAAACACTAATCATAATGAATAATAATAATAATATAATAATAATAATAAAAGAACGCTTTTACATACAACCTTCATATTTTTAGATTTTATTGCATTTTCTAAGATTAAAAGCTTTCAGGGTCTCGAAGAACTGATTTTTGGTAATAGGCTTTTTCAGGTTCCGTGTGTTCTTGTACATTTTTTAAATATTGGAATTATAGATTTAGCATCCCAACTTAATAACTTCCATTACGAAGGAATTGATGAACTTGATAACGAAGCATGGATAAGGAAGCGAAGTAACATTCGATACATAAGCTTTGGCAACAATAAATATGAGTATCCCAATAACTAGTAAAAGAGCGGATTTGAATTCAATAGAAAGTTGTAAATAAAAACGTATTGGGCATGTGTCAGGACATAGATAATTCTGAGGTTTTCGTCAAAAAACAGGAGAGTTTGTGTGGAGTTCCGTAAAACGTTTGTCGGACTTGCAAGTTGGGGAGGAGCTTTATTTTCATGGCGAGGAGAGGTTGTACTTGACGTCGCATTCTGAGTTGGTAGTATGCTTTTTGTATCGGATGTCGGAGTTGGTGGAGGATGTCCAATTACATTTTGCTTTGCATGGCGTTGGTTGTTACTTTGTAAGTAATATATAGTCTATTGCAGGAATTTGGCGTAAATTAGTAAGCCCAAATTTCTTTATTATTTCTAGATATGAACATATTAGCTTCACTTTTTGTAGAATATCTATATAGGAAACTGCCAGGATCAGGGTGTATGAGGGCCCGTCTCTTCAAAAGAAGAATTAGCCGTCAAGCTCAGCGTTTTCACTACCTTCAGATGCCATCTCCTCCCTCATCAGTAATGTGACCCGGGAGTTTCTTTTCGAAGGGCTGATAGAATTGTAAAACTTCATTCGTCTAATTTTCGAATATTAGATCCATTCACGACTCGGAAGCACTAGATAAACGTTCCATGGATCCATATCTTTGGGCGTTTTATCCTTGTGATGTATTCACGTTAATATTAAATAACAAGGTTCTCGCATATAGTCTTTTCGCAAAAACCCTTTTCATAACGCTAGTTTTGTCAGCCATGTATCGGCGTTTATTGATAGATCAGCAAGCTTCCGTTCTTGCTCCGTGATGATACGTCTAAGAAAGGCAGTGTCTTTGGGAGACGCGTTTCAAATAATCTTCAATATCTATCATATAGAAGGGGCAACTCATTCTCTTCTTTCTTCGATAAACAATCTGAGGAGGAAATGTTGAGGAGTGAAAATCGAAAAAAAGCCAACACACGAAAATAACCAAACAAGCGGACGTAGGACTCATATGATTACAATGTAAGTGAATAACGTGTTCGGAGACCATCAAGAATTAATTGTATCTTTTCTTCTCATGGTGTATCCTGTATGAACTTTTAACTGGTTTTTCCGTCGTGAGGTTCCTCTTTCGTGGTTTGGCGCCGAAACATACAAAAATATTTATTTTTCTATTCATTAGCGTTCCTGGATCCCGTAAAGAAGTGTGGGATTTTACAATTTTAGGTCTAACTGTTGTATGTGAGTTTAGCTCGTCTTCGAAAGTAAGACTTGGGAAATACTATAAGCTGGAAGTTCTTGAGTTTGGATTCCACGCCGGGGTTAGGCGTGATTGTTAGCAAATTGTATTATACACTGTTGTCGTGTTCTTTTGTTCTATAGATGAAGGTTGCATAATTCCTTGAACAGTGGGGGAGAGGGCTGTTGAGGGGGGGGTGGAAGCGAGGGGGGGAGGGACAGGAGGGCGGGGGCCTGTGTGCTGGTGGGAGGTGGTCAGGATGAGGGGTCGGCGATTTGTAGACATGAAAAGACGGGTTATGAACGTGGTTCCTTTAGAAGACTTGTTTTGAGATCCGGACATAGACTCCATCCTATCATAACTGTCGCATAGACGCAATAATACTCGTGGGTCGTAATAAATTCAAAATAAGATGAACTGTCTAGGGCTGATTCATTCGTGGAGACTTTGGAGACTAACTGCAGGTAGTTTTAGGTCCTAAAACTCGATCGTGTGGAGGTTGTAACAACAGATTAGAATATCCAGAAACAGAGAGGTTCTTTGCTGATTATTTAACAAAATTCCTTTCCTTAGACGAAAGTTTTATCTTTTCTTTACTTTCGTCGGCCAGTAAATGATACAGATTTCATAGGAATTTCCAAATCTCCATCTTTAGAGGTTTGATCGTCATTTTCTTCTGGTTTTGGTGCAGAAGCTTCAGGGTCACGGTTATTTCTCAGTCCTAATAGGATCTTCATGATTACCATTAAAATCTTCTTCATTATTTAAAAGAGGTCCCATATCCGAATTTGTTGGATATTTTCTCCTTTTCGGCTCCTGAATTTGCAAGCAAATCATCGCATAATAACAAATTGAACCCTCAATGTCTCGGCTCCAACATTGAAATCTTCATTACATTAAATTTTTTAATACTCTGTGTTTACCCGATCCAATGATATGAAAACTAGTGTTCCTGCTACCGAAAGAATCCCTTATAACTCGGTTTAATATATCAATACCTCTTTTGTACACAACTTTTACAGCAAAGATCAGGTTATATCGTAAGTTTTTCCACTATTAGGAGACTGGCTATTCCCTCAACTTTTTGTACAGATTTTTTTCAGGGCAAGGATTGGTTTACATCGGCATATACGGCAAAGTACAGGTACTACACGGCTCAGGGATCCTAGTCAATCAGGGGGCGGATTACTCCAATAATTTTGGTCCGAGTCGATATTGATGTTACTGCCGCCGACAGACCCTTAAGCAGGTTTGTGCGGTTTGTCTTGCATTGGTTTCTTACGAATATAAACATGTGTACAGTTTTGGCTGTCAATTAAGTATGACCCTCTAGTTGGCATTTCGTTTTTTTGTTCAAACAGCGCAAAAATGTGCGTAATAGAATAAGAAAAACTAGCTCAGTTAACTCTCCAAACGGATGAGAATAGGATATTTTTCTCTAAACTAATTTATAGTTTCTGTGTAATATAATTAATAAATGAATCATCGCGAACCCCTTACAAAGTTAATTTGTGTATTACTTAACGCTCGCTTTTGGTTCTCACAAAAACAAGTTACTGATAATATTACATTTTCAATTCAATTAGATACTTATAATACATAATAGTTTTTTAATGGTAGGTTTTATTATAGTAAATTCGCATAATGGTTACATTGCTTTATAAGTCTTGCTGCTATGTGTACAACCGGCTTCTGTAGCCAAGTGATAAGTGAGGTACTCAAAAAGATATTAAGGGAGAAATTCCTTAAATAGGAGAATACGGCACCTTTACGATTTTTTTGCGTTACCAATAAACGATAATACGCATTAACTTCTAACATATTTGCTTTAAAAACTACTCAATAAGGAAGGTGTGGTAGAAAATATAATATATTTTGTTTCTTTTTCATTATTATATAGTACCATTATGTTTAAAAAGAGACGTAAAACGCTTGAGCTTGCGTACATTTTTGTCAAACAGCGTTTTGCGTTTCTTATTTTTATAAGATCAAAGACTATATCGCAAATTCAAAGTAATCCAATCCAATATGTGTGTCTTCCAACCACTATGTGTCTCACAAAACACTGCGATATTTGGGGGCATATTTTCTTCGAGTAACAGAATTAAGAAAGAAGAATCAGGGCAACCTTACAGTGAATTTAAAAAGAAACATTACCTACGTTTTAGACGTGCTTTTTTTTTTTAAGCAGATTTAATAATTAGCCGACAAAAGTATATAGTATAGGATAACATAAAAAAATCGATACAGACTCATAAACTCAGAAATCATATCATATTAATTAATCGTTGCTGTTTATTACTGTTTTTCTCGAAACACCTCAAAGTCTCAAAGACCCAAAGATACATTCAATAGACTTTGTAAAGAAGCCCATATGCGCTCTCTAGAAAAAATGACTAATTTTCTTCTTTATTCTAAAACACTATGTAAATAAAGAAATGCCAAAACACTATTTCCCTCTCGAGATGAAAATTTTACATAATGAGGAGGATGTGAAAAATTGGAAGTTGGAGGTCCGAGATATATTGCTGGAACGCCCTCCAAACCCCCTCTCCGTTCGAACTATTTGTTGTGGAGATAAGATGTCCTTATAATTTATCAGGGCCAGTTTCCACTTGTTACTCATTTATCGCCTCTCTAACTATAATCCTCAACTTATTGGATAATATACCATTCACATTTTAATTACTTCTCTTAAACGTTAATTTAAATTAAAACACCGTACTCCACTTACAACGACTCACTTCTCGAAAAACAGAAAAAAAATATTTTGGCTGCAAAAAATCCAAGAAAAGTAGACTTCGTGCGCACTTAAGTTAACACATACGCTACGGCATAAATGTGGGACTAGTAATTGTACCCTCCCATAGATTCTAGGATACTAGCGACCAAGTTGCCACCCAGATTGTACAGACTTAGTATTGTCCTTCAAAGAACAGGAGGCTAGTAGAAACTATTCATTGATGAAAAATAAGTCAAAATAAAAATTACGATTAAAGTAAATAAATCCTGACATTAATATTGTATACAGCAAAAGCTGTCATATTAAAAAAATTTATTATTATTTTCGACTTGGGGCTACATTAGAAACTAAGAAATACCCTCGAACACTCCAAATCAATGAAAGTTTAAAATATTTAAAATAGCAAGAAAGTCTATTTTATTATTGCATACAACTATATTTGATCATAAAAGATAAATAAATTGGAAAATATTGATCAAAATTTGTAGAACTAAAATTTGAAAAAAAATATTTTTGGAAGATAAATATTTTTTAAGAGTTGAGATACGTTCCACTGAAGTTGGGTGATTTTAAAATTGTAAATAATTTATAAGATCATTAATTTAAAATCGCATTATTTTTTATATTCCTTTATGTCGATCCAAGAAATTTATTTAAATTTTAAATATTTATTACCAATCAAGAAAAAAGAGCTTAAACTTTTTTGTTTTTTTATTTTATGATAACTTTTTAACATTAGTTTTTGTTCAAAAGTACTATTCACAGTCAAATCCAAAGCTTGGGGGAAATTTAGCATTAAAAATATTACTCTGACTTAAAACCTATATACAGCAGGCTGAGGAACAGATATAATTACTAAATATTAATTAAGTAAGTAATTTTTTAAGTTATAAAGTAAAGTTATATTTGTGCTCTAGGGCCATATATATATAATGTAATATTACTAATTTCACTCATTAGATCTTGATTATTTATTATATAATTTAATATATTATAATTATTATATATTAATTATTATTATATTTATTATATATATATTATATAAGAGTGATCTGTTTTTAGTAAATTAATACCTTTAATAATATTAGTAATTTAATAAGGGAAATATCTAGTACAATGTTATAAATTCTTTCCCTCTCCGTTAATTCCCTTCACTTAATAAGCATAATATATTTTAAATTATTTAAGTAACGTACATTTTTGTTTGACCAGTTATCATTATAATTGTCGAATTGGAATATTATTAGTGTACATTTACTAGTTATTTTATGATCAAATTTTTGCTTATGAATGTACTTTATCACTTGTTTTAATAAATAATATAATCATATTATAAATAAATATAATAATAAAATATACAAATTATTTTATGATTCTAAAACTAATTCAACTTATTATAAGTTTACATTTGTATTCTAATAAAAGTTCAATTTTTGTAAAATATTTCCCATAAAATACTCAGAAGCACCAATTTAATAGACAAGGACACTATTCATAATTCCACATATAAGCCACGTGATATGAGGTTAATTAATTACGTTACTTAATATAAAATTGTTAAATAAAAAATAATAAGATATCATCAAATTTTTTATTTATACTTTACTATTATTATTTAATATTTGGTATCTTTAAAATAGAGATCGTCACACATTTCTGTTCAAAATATTATTTGTTTGAAAAGTCAGGCCAAACGATAAAGTTACAAGATTTATATTATATTTTTTTACATTTTATATCGTAAAATAAAAACTTTCTCCTTCATGTTTAACCCAATAGGAACAAAAAACCAAATTTTAGAAATTTGCCACATTATATAGGGCAAGGCTAAATCTGGGGAATTCGCACACGCTTAAATTGCACAGAAAAAAGCTTGACCAATAACCTTGAAAGGAAAACTTATATTTCTTTTAAGTGAAAGAAGAAAACTTAACTTTACACTTTTAATTTTTCTTTAACGTAATTAGGAGAAATTTTTATTGAAACATGAAGACACTAAATTTTTCTTTTAGAAATATGAACTTTCTCTGCGCATAATATATAGCAAGCATTTTTATAAACATTCATTTCACTTAGACAAAGAATTTCATTTATGAAAGATTTTCTTTTGTGACAAAATTGTTGTGCGAATCACGGAAGTATTTATCATGTGAAGACTTCTCCTGTCTTCTTACTCTCCTGTCACAATATTCGAGAAGACTATTACTCGAACTCAAAAGCAATTACAATAAAATAAATAATATATATATATTATTATATATTATATATATATTAATATATATATATATATATAATAATATATTATATATATAATATATATTTATATATATATAAACTAATATATATATTATATATATATAATTATAGATAATATTATAATTAATATATTATATATAATATATATATATTACTTATATAAAAAATATAAATAAAATATATAATATATACTAATATATATTAATATATATTTAGTGCATAGTATACCTTTTATATAAAATATATAGGCTACTCACTACAGTTCTTATATACTATGTATATTCATCTATCGATATATTATTTGATGTATGTTATATAAGCGATAAAAAAATATATGGTTAGGACCTATTATAATAAACACCCCACCCATTTGTAAATTAGTAAAACTTTTAGCAAATACATGGCTATTCTCAAAAGGGTTGTGTAT
Organism: Trachelipus rathkii; assembly: GCA_015478945.1. Lineage (NCBI taxonomy): Eukaryota > Metazoa > Arthropoda > Malacostraca > Isopoda > Trachelipodidae > Trachelipus > Trachelipus rathkii. Next base: position 16,217 of record JABUQX010100968.1, on the reverse strand, counting down.
TGCATAATTATGGTATGTGTTGCTCTTAGAATTTTCATGTACGATTATCTTGTATGTGGAGTAATATAAAATGCACATAAATTTTTTTTTTCAAGTTGTAAATAGATAAAGATAACTATTTTCTCTCTTATTGAATCTCTGCGCGCCTCCAACACCCCTACATTTTTGTTAAAATGGACAGAAACGACAAAAAACGCGTTCACTTTAATTTTTAATTTCAGATATTCATTTGCTTTATAGGGACGGAAAGTGACATTATTCTTTGAGACAATCATCATTTTTGTAAATACCTTACAAAAACCCATTTTGCAAAAACCGTTTGTATAACATTAATCTCAACACCACATATAAGGCCAAACCATTAAGTAAATATTTTCTCTTCCTTGGCTCCACATTCAAACATTTTTTCCTAATTGTCCCACACACTTATATCTCTGCCCAGATTTTTAAGTATAAACGTTCTGAGAAATATGGGTAATTATGTATGATATTGTTAATAAGAGATATATAAAAAAAGGATATAAAATTAAAATGTTAGTTTCACATGTTATACAATGAATACCCGTTTTCTAGTCTAGGGAATTTACCATAATTTTTCATATAATAAATTTATTTGGTTCTATTTCTCATTCTCCAACCTACTCAACTCATATATATATATAAAGGTACCATTCGATAAAATATAATATAAGGTAACTTGATCGTAAAAAATAGAGCTGATATATCCCACATATGGTATGTGCTATTAATATATTATATTAATAAAGAAAAAAAATGGACCCTTCTTTTATTTTTATTTTTTTTATTGAATTAAAAAAATATTTGGACCTTAAATTCCACTAATATAGTTGAACGTTATTAATTAAGAACCGGAAGTATTGTATGTGTAAATGAATTTTGATTATATATTTGTGATTTACTTTGATGGGGCTTTTTTGTAGTTGTGATTATTCTCAGTTACGTTTAGTACTTCTAATAGTTTCCTGTTATGTTAAAAACCGCGCAAGCTCCCACTTATTTTCATAATAAATAAATGTACTAGAAAGGTTTATGTAAATAAGGAGTAGCCTCTAATTTCCATATCGTATATACCTATATAATAACTTCGTTATATATGTCATTAGATACGTAGTATAAATGCTATATAATATTATATATATAATTATATATAGATGATAAGTTATTTATAGAGTTGGCCCACTTGTATTTTTTGTTTAATTTAAGGAAGTTTTTTCCTTTTATTTTTCTTGTTTATATTTTGTTTTATTTATTTACAATTATAAAAAAAATAAAAAAATAAATAAAAAAAAAAAAAAATAAAAAAAAAAAAATTCTATCATCTATTATAGTACAAGAAAAATGTTTAAATAAATAACTTAATAAAAACACTATAAAATAAAATTAACTCACTGTCAGCTGTTATACATATAGAGATAAATTTGAAGTATGATGAATACATTTAAAAGATATTTATCTTATTTATTTAGTCGTTGTTTAAATCCTTTCAAAAAAAAAAAAATAAAGCTATGTGTACAACTTTTTAATTATTTTAGTTTCACAAAAACTCATATTAATAATTATACAAGTTAAATAATACCTATAAATATATAAAATATATATTATATATAAATTACTATATAATAATATAAATTAATAAACCTCTTAAGCTAAGTAAGTTATAAAGGGGGGCGCCTCTTTATCCCTATTTGTTTCTTAGAATATGTTTCGAGTAATTTTTTTATTGTAACAATGGATTTTGGGGTGCTTTTTTTTTTTTTATTATCACTTTTTTATCTCTATATTAAGTAAATTGATTTATTACTACAGTTAAGTTATATAACATAACTTATAAAATATTAATCATTAGTTTTGTCCAGTAATCATTAACATTAAATGGAGCGATACATAGGCAATATAATTTATATTATCTTTAGAAATAAAGAAGCTTTATGTTTTAAGAGAGCATGAAAACTTTAATGGATTTAATGGTAAAGATAAAGATATAATGAGCCACATAGATTATTATTGTTGCCATAATATAACCTCTTATGAAGAGAAAGGCTTGTCCAGAGAGCGCTAAATTAGTGCTTAACTGTTTCACTCAGCAGGACAGCTAGGTCCTTTAAAAATGTTACAATGGCAGAGAAGAGTGAAATATTTATAGAGAAGATGAGAAGAGGAAGAAGCTTACTTTAAGTCTGGATGTGTATGATATTTAGTATTAGTTTAGATAAAATATATAGATAACCAAGTGCATACGTGGAATTTAAAGAATATAAAAGAAGTTTATAAAAATGCTAAAAGGGAAGAAATTTGAATTTTAAAATTAATGACTACAGATTGAGAGAAGGAGAAGAGAATGTGATGTCTGGGGATGTTTGGGTTTAAATTATAGGAGAAAACTTATTTCATGACATTAGAAATAGGTAGGCAACATTTTATACATAATTAAATTATTAATTTTAGGAGAACAAACCATGGTAGCAGAAACGCATCATTCAAACGTCAGGAACCTTCAATCAACTTCCATGAATAATGTAAAGCTAAAGTAAATAAATAGACCAAAAGTGAGAGTGAGCGATCAACACGAATATTCAGACGGAGGAATATCCAAAAGGTTACCGAGATTACGACTCCGTAATAGCTATATAATATAAAATATAATAAAAGGCTAATTATAATATAATATATTATTATATATATTATTATATATATTATTATTATTATATATAAATATTATATATATTTATATATATATAAATATCAGTTATATTATAATATATTTTATATATTAAGAAAAAGGCTAATCATGTTTAAGTAACAGGTCCATTACTAGCGTATAGCCACTTACTCTACACAGGTGGAGACTGTTTTAAGAAGTGGTAAGAAGTAATACCCAGAGAAAGCCCATCTCGCATATTTCCCGGAACAATATAACCCTGTCATAGAAGAGGAGTTGAAAGGAAGATTTGAAGAGACAGAAATTGAGATGAAAGAGAAAAAAGTGACATATCTCGCGAGTACTGAAAGAGGGATAAGAGCAATAAGCCAGAGGTGTCCCGTTTGGGCCCAAAACCAGAAGGGAGGAGATATGACAAATACCAGGTCTGGAAGAGAGGAAGGCTCCCACTACTACCTACCCCCTCACACCTACCCCTTTGCGTCACTGTCAGAGGAGTGAAAACTCCAACTCTAATATGAAATTTTGGGTTAGGACTCGGTTAACTGGCTGGGCAGAAAATGCCCAGAACTGCATTAAGTTATGGCATCCATATCTGGACGGAACTTAGTTCATATGAGAATGAAGGGTCTTCTAACTCAACCCTCGTACCCATAACTAACTGGGTTGCGACAGACCCCTCACTATGGGAAATCGTCAGAAGTTAGTGAAGTCACTATCGATCCCTGTACATTGGACCACATGGAGGCTTTCGCGAAGAGACCATCACATTGCTCAAAAGCCGTGCCCCATTCCATCTAGCAAACACCCAGCCTGCCTGATGCAAGAAAGCGATAAAAGGAATCTTTGTCAAGTAAATATATATATTTGCACCCACTATATTCTACTGCGAGCCATCTGGGCCAAAAAGTACATCCCACATTTCTGGTTGTCACCCTTCCCGAGCGTCAATCGAATGGTGATACTGGGAAACCTCTCCTCAAGAGTCCAGTATTTTTCTTCGAATCGACCAGCCGGCGGAATAGTGCTTTCGTTTAACAACACCCTGACCAATAATTGGTATCTATTCAATTCCATCGATAATACGGGCAAAAAGCCGCGCATGATTGAAAGCGGATTCAGACCGCGAATTTATTTGGCTAAAAGAAGGGACCCCATCAAAAGAGTCGAGAGAGAAACTTTCGACATTAGAATCAAATTACTATTCCCTATCCACATGTACGCAAAACCAGGCTGCCAGTAACAATCATCAATATATGCTTGCCTTTGTACTGGCTCATATACACTGAGTTTCTTTGCTTCCAATACCTGATCAAGACAACTTCTTCTTAAGTAGTACAGTGTTCTACTATTCCTTCCTTATTGGTATTCAAAATTTTAACCACCATTATCACCACACATCCACCTTAAACAACTTTGAGGTCATTGCTTCCTAACGGTGAAATAATTTAACCTTCGCGTTTTAATTTCTTGAATATCATGAGAATTAGACTTATGTAGGAATCTCATATTATTTACTATACTAATAGTAAATATTATTTCTTTGTGTGGGCAATATCTCCACTCAAAAGAGTTGTTTTCAACTTACTTTAATGATACAAAGTAATACATACAGGGTAGACAAGTTACCCATAACCTCATTGAGTTAATGAGACCCTAGGCAACTCTTAAGGATATATACTTTCCTCGCACAACTTTTTTTAGTACTATCTTCCATAGAAATCTCTCAAAGATATCGCATCCATATGTCACTCTTTGTGCGGTATGAGTCTCTCTCAAATTCCTTTACAATCAAAGGAAAAATTTCATAACTTAAGGTCACTAAAAGTTTATAGTTTTCAATGAAATTTCAAGGATAGAGGCTACCTTTACAAAAATTATAAAGTTAACGAAATTTAAAATAATCATATAGTTATCTGCCAAAATTTTAAGGTGCCAATTTAAACTCAAAGATATAGTTACCTGCCAAAATTTTAAGGTGCCAAGTTAAACTCAAAGATATAGATAGCTGCCAAAATTCTAAGGCAAAAATTTATGCTTAATTACCAAGTATAGCTAATCACTATTTACGAACCGATTTTAAATGGGAAATAAGCTACGACATATTTTTAGCTAAATTTTACTTGTATTTAATGATAGATGGTTGAAAAATTATATTTGTCTCCCTGTCTGCTTAGTAATTTATTCAATAAAGATTGCCGAATAAAAGATATCAATTTATTTGCAAAAGTTTTAATTAGAAATAAATATTAATTTTATATATATAAAGAAGGCATTTAAACATATTATTCATTTAATAACATGCAGATTCAGTGTCATTGTTATTAATTATTCATAGCATTTAATTAATATGCAATATATGCTTCCATGTACGCCAATATTAAATATACGTACATTAAAAATTTTGTATAAAGCATTAGGTATTTAAGGACATAAAAGAAATTTGCCATTTAAAATATCATATTGTTAATAATATTTAACCGCAGTATCAGTGTCAATTTATAGATATATATATAATTGTTAGTCAACGTAGATATAAATATTACTAACATAAAATTCTGAAACAATAATATTAATTTACTCGAATAAAATTACTGTATAAACCTTATTAGCACGCATTGTTTATTTATGTGCCATACATACATAATTATATATATAATTGTATATATATATGATGTATATATATATATCTATAATATATATTAGTATAACGTATTGATATATATCACTATATATGCAACTAGCGATATATATATATACATACTACCCTATATATATTTTACTCTTATACGTGAATCTATAGCATATACTAATAATATACTAGCTATATATAGTTATATTATATATGTATATAAATATTATATATTAGTACTATGAGAAAAGAATTATATAGAAATAAATTAGATTTTTAGTGATTAATAGAAAGTGGGTGCCCAGCTATTTTAATGAGAAAAATATTTAGTTTAATACAACAATACACTTCAATTTATAATGTGAATGTATGTAGGGGCTACTACACGTAAGTACTTATGTAACAGTTTGTCTAGGTAATAATGACCCTGTACTGTTTTGGATGTCAGATTTATAAGATAAAAGGAATCCAGAATGAGGATTAGATCCATCAATTTTGGAATTGAAAGAGGTATATTGATAAACTTATATTTTAGGTTTAGCTAAGTCAAGCAAGATTCAAGGGGTTAAAGGTTGTTATTAAGAAGAAAGGTGGACCAAAACTTCAAAAGGAAATTTGGACAGTCATTTTTGAACTTTTGGAAAAAAGGCCTGACTAGGTTACTAATATCGCTAATACCCAGGATCAGGGACTTACCAGCCTTAAGATATCTGGATATAGCGAAGTGATATCAAGAGGAATCCATTAAATGCTTAGAGTTACGAATGGTACCGTGAAGGGACGTCGGTCGATCAATTAGTAATCGATTGATGCCCAAAGTGTATATATAATTATATATATTATATATATATATATATATATATTATATATTATAATATATATATATATATATAATATATATATATATATATATATTAAATATATATAATTATTATTATATGTATTTTTTTGTTCACTTTTGCGCCTCGCAAGATTGAAGGATTTGGATTCCAGCCACTGTCTGCGGCTTATCCTGTGGAAACCGTACAGGATGAATGGAATACAGTATTATGGATTTTTGTTCTGTTTGTTGTAAATTGCAGAACAAATCGGGGGCACAAATGGGCAGATAGGCCACCAAATCACACTTAAAGCATAGAGCCAATTCAAATAGCTCAATCAGAAATAATCGATTCAAAGGCGATAGAAATAGTCATAGTTTATGGAAGAAGGAACACTTTATTTATGCTAGCCGCTAAAACCTTACAACGAATAGTTAGATAAAATGAATCTCTTATCATTATCATAATAATAGTATTAATATATTATATTTATTATACTATACTATACTATATATATTAGGAAATTATAGTATATCATTAAGTATAGTATATACTATACCTATACTATATATTAAGTTATATATATATAGTATATTATATATATTATAGTATTATTAATTAGTATAATGATATTCACTTCGGATTGAGTCATTTGCCTTACCATTAGTTGCCAGGTAAAGCGCAGACTGATATGATAAGAAGTTGATTAGATACTAGGAATTGAGGCTTAAAAGGCACAGATTCGATTTAAAATTTTAGGTTTTAGGGTACGAAAAAATTATGTTGAAAAACATGATATTAATTCACCACAGCATAGGTAGGTTTCATTATAGGAATTTGCTATATAATTTTTTTCCCCTATCGAATATTATGGAATCAAAAATACATTATTGTATTTTCTTTATTGAAAGCAGTTTTAAACTATCATACAATGGTTTCACTTTTGATTTTATGCCAAATGTTAAAGAAAGGTATCTGGACCTTCCTTCGGAACAGATACTTTCGCAAGATATTTCTCTGTAGGGTTGATTCTCGTAATGGTTTAGTAAGTCTCAGGTAAGGAACCGCCACGGGACAGTTCATGTTTGTTGATGTTTTGCTACGTGCAAATCAATATTTATTAAAATAGAATCGCGTCGCGTAGTTTATTTGTAGGGAAAGAATAGTACTGATGAAGAACTCAGACACTTTTGAAGGAGATTCTGAGGATAATAAGGGCATTAAGAAAACGTGCTGTATGGCCACCTTTACAAGATTGTAGAAATTTTAGGTGAAAGGGTGATTCCGAAGATTTGATTTCCCAATTTGCAAGTGTGAATTCACCTGATTAGGTTCGAGGGACGGAACATAAATTGTTTGTGCCCCACTTTAGCCTTCCACTAACCATGTTAGACAGAGAGGTAAAGAGTTTACCATCTGTTGAAATGGTTAGTCAGTGAGGACATATATGGTTTTACCTGCTGTACAACAGCGGGGAAAATAGCGTAAGTCATCGGTCGACCCAAAAAGTTTTGGTGGAGAGATGCAGTGGTAACAATACTAGGTTAGCCCGTGTACCACTTATGGCTGCCGGTCAAACACCGATCCTGTATGGCTTGGAAAATGAGCATTCACTTGCAACCCTTTTGGTTAAATATACAAAGGATGAAATAATGTCCGTCCCCGAGGCGTTTAGTCATTCAAATAAGTAGATGATGCAGCTTATATTGGTAAGGACCACAGTTGTAAGGAACTGTTGAGGTCCGACCTCTCCGATTGATTCAGCTTTTGATCTGATAAGGAGGATAAGGGATGGTCCACTTTGATTATGATCACAATTGTGAAACTAGAATGATGATCAGGTACGTTACGAGAGAAGGTACCGAAAGCGTGTAAGGGAATGCATTACAAGTTGCTTTACACATAATGATAGTGTGTTGTGAACCTCTGTTGGAATAAAGAATAGGAGTAGACGGTATGAAGTACGAATAATTAAAAAAGAGTATAAGGGGTATCCCAAATTGATGATAGTCTCTATAAAGAAACTTCATCGCACAACTCTTAATGTACTTTAGGGGTTAAGCGTTTAATGACACCAATGGAGTTTTAAAAGGTCCAACCATCTTTAAAGAGTCCGCAACGTATCATTCGCGCCTATTGAGGCAGGAAGATAGCGCGAGTTTTAATCAGCAGAAGAGGAAAATTGGAATTGCCCTTGGAAGCTGCATTTCAAGCATAAGCGAATATCTTCTAAGGGAACAGAGATTAACAATGCTCGCCTTCCAGCTTTTCTAATTCTAATAGGACACGAAGTGTTTCTTCAGACTCATCAGATTGATTTATAGAAGGAAGCTAAATATTTGTGGACGAAAGGGAGAAGGAGAGGCTAAGAGCATGTCTGAACAAATAATCTCCATTGTCACTCTTATTACGATACGGAGGTCAGGTTGTAAACTTCACTCGCTTAAAACTCTCCTATATTTAATACCAGCATGAGAGCTGACTACTCAGATTCAGATCAAAAGTTTATTCTGGATCCATAGCCAACCGACCTATCTCTTTTGTGAACAAAATGATAAGAACAAATACCCAGAAATTTGAGCGAAGTTACAAGCAAACGATTTCAATTGGGTACAGAAGGTTAAAAGGCTCAAGAGGTGCTCAACTCTAGTTTGATCTTTCAAGGCGACACAAGATAAGGTGCACCGCGGCTATTTATTTTAGATCGAGTAAGGATACAGCGATGAATGCGACGGTCTATAATGTAAAGATTAAGCTAATATCATTGAAACACATGATGCATATAGAAAGGCATAAAGGAAAAATATTTAGATAAAATGCCATTTTTAATTCATACAGGAACCAAATATATCACCAAAACCTCTGCAGAACTACAACAGCAGATAAAAGGAACGATATCAGCAAGATCACCACTAAGAAGATATCTTTTAATAATTAAAAGATAGCTTCAAAGCAGAAAGAAGTTCAATAGAGAACACGCACAGGTCCATGAAGAAGTATTGAAAAATAATGTTGCTTATATGTAGGTCTGTTTATTTATCCTCCTGGCTTACGAGGAAAAGGACAGGGCAGAATGGGTGAGATTTATCGTAAAATAAAACGCGACACAAAAATACATGTAAATATAAATATTATAATAAGGAAGCCCTATAAACGCAAAACTAAACAGAATAAAAATGAGAGATTTGAAAGGTTAAAGGGGCATTTCAGACCCAAATGGGGTATAGAAATGAGCACTTCGAGGTCAACTGTCTTGGGTCCTTCCCATATTATGAAGAAAAGCCTCTACTTATTATATATAAAATAATGATTATATGAGTTTTCTTCAGTATGATTAACGCCGCTCAATCAGTATTTATATCAAGCGAATCAATTACATTTTAAAGACTTTGAAGAACTTCAGAACCAGGTTACAGTCTATTTTAGTTGTTATCCAGTCGGATCATAATACGATCATTCGGGAAGTGACAAGGAAATGATAGTACCTCTTCAATACCTTAAAGGTAACATAGAGAGAAACATTCTTTTTAGAGATTTACAACAAGGGGAATACATGAACTATCGAGTAAACTCAGTAAAAATCATTTGCAGGAAAGATTGATGGCAGAGTAAGCCAGAAGCACTACAGGATAACTACGGAACATCAGAACTACTAATCTGAAATTATGACATTGGTTGAAGGGATTACGTAGAGAGTGCTCCGTTTTCAACTATCCAGATACATCTGCTCTCCAAAATGATAAGAAGTGAACCAATTATTAACAAAATGAAGTTTATAGCAAATATAATCTCCAATTTCGGCAAATATCTGCGTCTTATACTGACAATACTCCAAAACGCATACATATAAGGAACTAACTTTACATCGATTTAATTCTGATAACTTTAAGAAACATAGTAAGGAAGGATATAGACTTGGATTCAGGACAAGGTAGTAAGGACCAGTAAGAGAACCATGTGTATCCAAAGTTATGTAAAGTCGAAACATCTTTAGGAAAAGAAAAGATAAAACCATTGATTCAATACTTTAAAGTCTCAAGAAGACAGCAGTAAAAGTTAATGCCGTAGAACACATATAAGGAAAGAAAACACTACTTTTCTTTGAAAACACATAATTCGGGACAAATACTTTCACATTTAAGAAATAATTTAGAAAATAATTTTAGAAGAAGGAAGTGTAGAATCTGGTTATTATAATGAGCAAAAACAGTGATACTAAAGAGCAGATCGGTTTTTCTAAGATCGAAATAAACTGTATTCAAAAGTAAAACATCCTTTAGAAATTAAAGCGGAATAAAGTTTATACACCTTCAACTTGGGCGTATTCTAATGGAATTAAAATTAGAAAAGTACCTAAGTTTTGAGAGTCGCATATATTAAAACAGGCTTTCATGTAGGGTGATCAATCAGTTTAGAAAACCAAGCGGAGTAAATAAGTAATAGCTTGTTAATTGTAATAGATGAAGGGAATGTTCTCTCTCTAGCTTGAGATGGATTGGAAGTAAACAGTCACTCAAGGAAAATCATTTCAAAAGGTTGTAACCCATAGGAAAACATTAGAGATTTAATTTTATAACTTTTTATACTTTTAGTCTAAAACAATGATTATTCATAATGATATTTAATAATAATTTAAGTTTTTTTTTTCAAAAATTATCCACATACAGATTTCACAATAAGTGATACTGTTTAACTATTTTTTTTCGCTGCTCACACTAATACTCAAGCGATATGATATTTGTCGGCAAAGTATTTTAAATAGATCAAATTTATCTTATTAATGTAAATTCATATGGGGTATTTTGGAATAAAAAAAACTATAATTTTGAATTGTTAACATAAATTTTGATCAATGCATAATAAATGTCTAGTGTAAGTCATAATGACCCAAATAATTTTCATTTTTTCAACGTCAAATTTGGATCAAATACACATGATTGGACACATATCAAGTTTTTAAATAGTTATGACTTTACATTTGTTCACCAAAACGTAACTGATTTTTAAGCGTATCAGATATTTGAAACTTTATTTAAGATTGCATACAACCCAAGGTTACAGACTTATCATTAGTCATTACAAAGTACTTATAACGCTAAATATTTTGAAAATGAAAGGGTTCAACATGTTGCCATAAATCTGCTTCTTTCCAATAAGTTGATCACGTGATTTTAGTCAGATTTGGACCTACATTGACCACGATTTGTTATTTTCCGCTTAATATAAACAACACTTAAACATTTTCACGGTTAAGAGTGAGGATCCTCTACATGTAAATCTCAATTGAAACGGCGTTAACCACATATAGCATAAGGATCTCTTTGATGTATAGGATTCATATGTTGAGGCATTTACGAAAACTTATTTTGAAAGTAATCTCTACATATGCGCAGCACATTATATCGTGTGATTACAAGAACGAGCACACAAACATTTATTCCATTAATTGACTTCACCACAGCAGACAGACACCATTACATAGATAGGGCAACTTACCTACACCGAGCCTTAATGTTTTATCATGTGACACATATTTAAACTATAGACCGAGTCCATCATTAACATTTTCAGCCAGTTATGATTTGACTATCAACATTAACATTGTGTCGTTAACATGAAGCAGTTCATGTTCCTTAGTATGAAATCATGTTTCAATACATAAACACACATATTTTTAAATTTTGTTTACAATTTTTATGTTTAAATTTTACATTCTCTTTTTTATTTTGCTTCAGGAATAGGTAAACAAAGACGGTATAAAATAACGTTATTGCGAATGAGGTGGTGTTGAATAATGGTCTTCTTCATTCACTTGAAGATGCTGAATATCTTATCGCATGTCTCTTTTCGTACTAATTTAGAGACATACACACAAGATATTTTGGATATTTTCTTTAAACAGTAAATGGTAAATTTTGGTTATATGGTAAATCTCTTACCATAACAGAGGTAGCCATGGAATACATTGTGCTCATTTATTTATTAATGTTTATTTTATTTTTACTAATCCTAATTTCAAAACTTTTTTTTACAGAGAAATGTATCTAAAATTTTTATTCTTTTTTCTCAATTTATAATACGGAAAAAAAAAAAAAAAAATACAAAGAAAAAAAAAAAAATTTTGATACAGAATTTCTGAAGTAAGTGTTTATTCAGGAGGAACACTTAATCTTTTCGTTTTACAGGGTATTCATGTTAGGCAGGGAACACTGAGTTACGCATTTTGATTGGAATTATCCTTGGAATGCTAAATAATTTTTTATATATATTAAAATCCTAGGGATAGACTTCATTATATATAATCACCACGCTGTCACAGCAGGAAATATAAGCACCAAATTTCAGTTAATATCAATTTTTAGGATGAGGACATTTACTTTTAAAATTAAGTTTTTAACTTTATAATTAGGTTATATCGTCCCTGTTCGATCCAATAAGCTTATTAACCAAATTGCTTTTCGAGTAACCTGCAAGTTTTAGCAGACTTTATAATTAACATGTGACATTGCTCGAACAAATTTGCTTGTTAATAAATCTTTGTTTATAAAAGTTTGTGCCACGCCATTGAATGAATATTAGAGTAACTCTTTAACATATATCACGCCAGAATTATTAATTATTTTTATATTTCTATAAATGTCCCTGTTCAAATAGAAAGGTTAATGACAAGAAAAGTTAAAATATTTCCTTTACCAATTTTAACAATTTTATTAACAATTTTTAACAAATTAAAAATGAATTAGTATTATTAGAATAAAATCATTTTTAATAACGCATAAAATTTTATTCTGTCCCCTGTTTCATCATATAGTATAATAAAATCCCTATACATTATTTTTTAAGAAAATCTAGATATATCTAGAAACGGAAAATACGGGAAGACGACGAGATATTTACCGTAAGATTGCAAGGTTATTTTTTTTTGAATTTATATTGTATTAATGTCATAATTTCTTTTTATTTTCTTATTATATTTCAATGTAATAACCCATTCATATCACAATGTTCACAACTTTATAGACAAGTAAAAATTGTTCACGTTACAACTGTCAACTACTATCAAAAGGTGACGTGGTCAATATAAGTGCATTTTGAGTCTCAGTCAACAATTTTTTTAAATTAACAACATAAAAAACATTTATTTGTAGACATCAGAATTCAGTCCACCACAAGGACACGTTTGCTGAACAGTAACATGCACAATCAGCTCGCACTTTAAACATTAGCTTGACACAACATTTCAGTATCACAGGTTTACACCAATCAACAAAAGCCTTTAACATCAATATAACTATACGACCTAGTCAATTTCATACAATTCTCTTTAATACAATTCGTTTTGGAATTTACGTTTTTACATCTAATTCAAATACAAATGTTAAATTTCACTAATCCTTTCCAATCTTTAAAGATAATAAAACCGCTGCCGGATATTTTTTCTTTCTCTTAAAGGTATGTATAGAGGAACACGGCGGAATGGACGATACTTCAGAAAGACTAACAAAGGAGAGAAAGGCTTTGACCGAGCAGGGGGAAAGGATTCCTCGACTCATACCCACGAAAGATCACCAACTGGAACTTCAGAGCATCGGACAATTACGTCAGTATTATATATAATAAAGTTATTGCAAACTTATAGTATTTTGTTGAATACACTGCAGACTTATTTTTATTTTCACTTTTGCTTAATTATTTTTGATTTTTTTTTATTTTAGTCTAATAATACCAAATTTTTTAAGTTATTTAAAACTTTTTTAAGGGGGAGGGGGGGGAAAAATCCACTAAAATTGCTTAATTTATAAGAAACATTGCGTCCAAAACCATCAGCCAACAAGGACGGTTAAGTGATAAACCAGGAATATACCGCTACTGCTATGTAAGACCCTAATATACCCCTTTATCCTTTATATTGTTAACTCGTAAAGCTCGGACACTATTCTGTAGCTCCAGCTGATACCTCACATCTAAAGCCCACGAATATCGTGGTGCTTCCCTTTCAGCGTATACCGGCGTAAAGGCAGTGCCGAGACCGTGCATCGACTTTGCTTGCTAGCGACCCCACGCCGACTTCCTCTCACGTCACCGCAACCATTCCTGATTCTATACTATGTCTATGAAGTAATTGTCCATTCGCGTATCAGAACATTTGTGGTGAAAAATCCAATCTGATTTCCGCGATCAAGCGTTATTTCAGAAATATATTCTTTCTCACCAGTCTATCGATATTATTTTCCCACGGTTTTTTTTTACCTCCTTAAGGGCTTTTAAGTTTTCCCCCCGAATTCTTACGTGGTCACAACTAGTAAGACAATTTTTCAATGTTGATAAGCTTATTTATTTTATTCTTCTTTGACCCAATAAAAATGTATATCTTGGAAATACATAACCCGGACCCTCCTCCTGTTACCCCGACACCCTGCCAAACTTCTCGGTTCTTTGCACCAATCCCAAGTGCATCAAGATCTCCTTCAAAATGCTTCCGCCACACAAAACAAACCAAATCAACACTCCTCACTATGAAATAGGCCTAGCTCGCATTCCTGCATTAAGGCAATCCTACCTCCCATCTCCGATTCGGTCCATCTATTTGATACACCAACTTCTAAACTGTCACGGCCCAAAACAACAAATTCAACAATTCTTTCATAACACCCATCCATAAAAAATTACATAACCAAGGAGACATTAACACAACCCTGCCCCTCACCAGCTATTAATACTAAACCAATCACTTTTGACAAACCATTTATTCTTACACACAGCCCTCACTATCGTCATACATCTTTTGATTCCATTCAGAAGTAGCCTATCACCAACACTATAACTATATCACTAACACCTTGGCAAATAGAGGCTTCCAACTATTTTAAACCCTATCCAATACCCCCTCGTTGACAATCCACAAAGAACTTATAAAAATACAATTATTCTTCTTCTCCTCATTTTTTCAATCATTGCTTCAATGTAAAGTATTGATCCACACATCCCATCTACCACTTTCTAAACGCCACCTTGTTCTTCACCAAAATCAGGTACCTTCATCAACTCTCGGGCGACACTCTTTCGACCAACGAATACCAACATTATATAATGGCTTGCCGTATAACCACTCCAATAAACTAATTCCTCCTATAATTTCTCGTTTCCCATTTTTAGATCTTTACCAAATCTATAACCCTAATATAGGGTACCCAAAGCCATAGGGGGTATCTACGTATTACTGCTCTCCTTCAATCTGCCTGCGGGGAACACTTACTACCTCTCCCCCTTTATTCATTACGCTTATTTACTCATACACAACTTCAAGATCTATTATTCAATCCTATCAATCAAAAACTTGGCCTCTCTTTACTTGTTATCAATTACCAAAAGTTTCACCCCAAAAGGTATATTCAATTCTATACCCCTGGCACAGATTTACCCATTCTCAGTTCAACTATTCTACTCTACCTCTATTTATCTCTTTCTTTCTTTTGCTTAATTAACTTTATCAAGTCAGAAACCAAATTCGACGACAGTAACTGTTAAGGAGTTTGATCTAACTGGCAACTTTTTCAATTCTGAAAACAAGACACTCAATAAAATTATCCAAAGATTTTAATTTTAACTCTTAAGACCTAATCTCTTTCACAATTAATTAGAAGTGTTTCATCAGCCCCGATCTCATTTTACAATCTTAAATTGAATTCCATTCCAAAATAAATTTAAAATTATTATTTTTTTTTTTTAATAAAATATAATTTATTCCAAAAAAATTCCCGTCAACCAATAACTAATTTACCAATACCTAGTCTCTATAATTGGGTTTTGCACCTATTTTCAGGAATTCCCACCACACTCTCCATATGCTTCTACGCTTTTAAAGTTATAGGATTCCCTACCAGCGCCGTCTCTTTCCATTACTGCCTTTACTTTAAAATATTATACAGGATTTCGAATTATATCATTCATTTTGGATAACACTTTTCCCAACTATATTTAAAAAGTTTATTTAAATTTTAAAAATCAATGAGAGCTGTCATCTTTCCACACTTTTCCCCTCACTAATCCTACTCTCTGCCATTCAGTTTTACAAAAAAACACC
>JABUQX010100966.1:7500-11020 GCA_015478945.1 Trachelipus rathkii | reverse complement strand
TGTGGACAGGCCTTCTGACGTGTGTGTGTTGATTGAGCAGCTGCAAACTCAAAGTTCATCGTTCGAAGTCATATCTGATGAAGATTTCTCTTCGTCTGATGGCAAGGGGCAGGCGGCCTTTGGGAAAACCCCCTTCTATCATTAAATTCATTTTCGTAAAACATTTGAATTAAGGTGATTAGCTTAAACCCTAATCAATCACCAACGCCACCCTGCACCTGCACCTGTGCGGGAAATGGTGATATGTTTTTTAAAAAATAAAAAATAACAATTTTTAATTATAATAAATGTATATAGTGATATATATATACTATATATTAATATTTTACTTATTATATTTATAATATATATATATATATATAAATATATATAATATAATATACTAATTTAGATTTACAAAATATATATTACTATTCTATATACTTATATATATTATAAACTATACAAAATGAAAATTATTTTTGCTTATTTATTATAAATTTTAGGCTATTTTTCAAATTTCACACAGCAAAAATAATATATACAAGGGCCCTCTTAACCATACATGCCGAGATTTAGGCAAAATAAAAAAAAAAATCACACCTAAGATATGCTTAAAATTAATAATAATTAAATAATAATATGATATATATAATATATATATATATTATATATAATTATTATAAATATATATACATATATATATTATAATATACTATATATATATATATATATATATTAAATATATATATATTATATATAGTAATATATATACTATATATATATTATATATATTATAAGATATATATTAATATAATAATTATATATAATATATAAGAAGCTACCATAAGGCTGAATTTCGTCTTTTCACCATTGATTTACAGATTTATTTTTATTATGGGCCCATTGAACTTTAAATTTAGTTCTATGTTTAAATCAATTTTACTTTAACTTTTTATTATTTTATTTGTTATTTGTATTTATGTAAAAGACCGTTAGTGTTTTTAACTTTTATGATTTTTCATATTTTACATATTTACTAGTAAATACGATTCAACTTTTTTAAATTTACCAGTTTTACAATTTAGATAGGTTTTAGTGTGTGAATAATATTAACCTGATTTCACGTTTGTTCGTTTTTTTTTGTTTTTTTTTTGTCTGTTGTTGTTTTGTGGTTTGCTGTATGTGCATGTAAGATGACAGATTTGCACAGGCGCAGGCTTACTATCGACTTTCATAACACATCGCGTGAGCTTACAAATCTAAACTCTTCATCCCGTGAAAATACCACCTCCTAACTCATAACCCATTTATCCTTTGCACTTCCTGTCTGCAGACCCAGAGGTAGGGAATCTTCCATTCCCTCTTAGCTTCGATTTATAATACAGTCCAACTATAAAATATTCAAATTTCCAACTGTCTGAAGGGTGAGAGTATTGTGCCCATGTTTAATACCATAAACACTCTATGAGCACGTCTAAGAATCTCGAAGTCTCCTAACTCGATGTTTCTCTGGCTTAAAAAATCTTTCTTCCTCTCTACTACAATAATCTGATGATGTTTCTGCCTTACTGTTCTCCTAACACAGAAACAGGTTTTCACGCGCTTTATCATGAATCATCTTACAACTATCATCACTGAGACTGTTATATCTTCTCATCCAAATACTCAAGTTCTCACATTGGGGGGGAACATTTCAATTGTTCACAAACACACGAATCGGTTGGGTCCTCTCAAGTTGATTTACGAGGTTGAGCAGGAGCCGAATCATTCAGGCATTCTCCAACACCCTGGAAGCAACTAACTAAAAAGAAACACCAGACATTTCACGGATCGTCCCAAATTAATTCTTGAACACACGTTGACCTTATGTTTCACCACTTAGCTCCTTCCTCTATAAACATAACCCAACACCTTCGCTTCTATTGCGTTAAAATCTGACAACAAACGTTATCATCTCTTAAATATTTGGATACCTTTCCTCCTCCACAGTTTCCATCCTGCCTACGCGTTTTTTCTGGACCTTAATTCGGGCATTAGAGTTGACCTAACGTCGGCTTCTACACATAACTATTATCCGGAATGACTTTGTTATAGACGATCTGGTGACGCTTCGGTTTCTAGCCCAATGAAGTTGGGAACCTGTATAGCGATGATGCGGATGAGGAGGTTCATTCCTCTTCGACTACAAAATCTTTCTCTCCTCATAATCCTAATGGCTCGATCATCTTGTTGTCTCCGCCATATCAGGCTGATTCAGGTGTCTCCCCGTTATTCTCGGGAATGGAAAAGATGTGTTCAATTCTCCTATCACTCTATTGCTAACATTTCATTCAAGCTAGAAATCGTTGCAGGGATTATCTTGGACAAGCAAAGCGGATTTTTCATCAAAAGAAGGAAACTGTCGATCATATCGCCTAGGTTCTCCTACGGAAAAATCTTTCTGGCCTACCTTTGCAACAAACATCTCTACAAACCTTCTGTAAAATCTGCCTTTCCTCAACTTATTCGATCTGACGGTTTTCTGTGCTAAAGTCTCCAACTGGAAAAGCGGGCCAATCTCTATTGATCTCTATTATTCCTTAACTCAACCTTGACGACTTCTGAATTCCTCCTCCTCCTCCTGCTCCTCTCAGTGTCTATGCTTTGCCCTATTAACATTTGATCGGTCGGGGTACTATGGCACTCACTGAACTATAAACGTTAGAAGGCGGGTGGAACCGAGATGCGTCCTCCCCGAATTATACGGGAATGTGCCTTCCTGCACCCACCCCTGCGTTTTCAAACTATATCTCTATGTCTCAATACACTAAACACTTTCCTCCTCAAGTGCTTTCAAAAGGGCGCACCCACGTCCAACACATTCTGGCAAAACTCCATTTCAATTCTGCTCCCTCTTTTACTTCTAGAATAGCCTTCGTCTTATCTTTCCGGATTCTTATTCTAGCTCTGATTTGGATTGGCATTTCCGTGGTGGGTCGCAGCTCAACCTTGCTGAATTTTAATTCTTTAAAACTCAACTTCTACAAATCTCCTCTCTAAAACACCTTCTCAACCTTTCCTATCTCTTTTCGACGCGTTCTTCTCGCATCTCCTGTTCCACATATAAACATCCTTCGCCCTTAACATAACAAAAAAAATAGTTTGGAAACCTCACATTCACAACGGTTGTTAGGGCCGGATTCAACAGAAGCTGGGATTTCTGTTAAGACTCAGAGAAATTTTACGCTATTCAAAGCATTACTACCAGCCTATACAAGTCCTATCCGACCTTGTATGGTAGAGTACTCTCTATAGCTATATGGGGGGGAGGTAGGAGCTCTGGTCTACACCCGCTTTTGGACAGAGGAATCGAGTCAAATAGCCAAGACTTATTTAAACTGTTTTTCGTACTTCCACCTTCTCTTAACCCTCATAAATCTTTGCGGCGCGACTGTTGTGCACTTAATCTCTTTATCATATAACGGAATACCGCAGCTGCAGGTGCTCGAAGAGGGAACTTGATCACTCGCGTAACACCACCTTTTACGACCGCCCTCGT
>JABUQX010100966.1:0-2500 GCA_015478945.1 Trachelipus rathkii | reverse complement strand
CTGATTCTTAGTCCTCAGGTCTTCCGTATTTTAGAGAATATTTTACTGTGCCACTAGACCATTTAAAAGCCCTAGATAAGGTCTGCAACAAAGTCTCAATAGATGTAAGCTTGAAAATGAGAAGAAAGTTCTGTTGTAATACCAAGATGTATAAAGATAGTGATGCAACAATTCGAATGATGGAAAGAGTCTGGAGAGAGTTAGTGAGAGTAGAAAAGTTAATAAGAGGAGAGCTGTTTAAGTGGAATTACTCCAGATGAGTGAGGCATACACCATACAGAAAAACACACCCTTATTAAGAAAGAGTGTAATGTGTCTTTTCCAATTAAGATCACCAGGAAAAAAAACATCAAAAATATTACGGACAGACTAATGTTTTTAGTTGTGTATTTTCGAAGTAGTGTTGAAGATTATATCGAGTAGAAAAATAGAAGAACTGAGTTTTTGAGTCATTGAAAACAACCTTGTTCTCAATGCCTCAGTTAGAAATTCAAGAAAGATTAGAGGTTATTTGCTATAAGGCTAAATTCTTAGTATGATATGATTTTTGGTGGGAGAGACGCTTTTCAAAATGAAAGGAGTTACGAAAGGCGGAGTCGTTTAATAGAAAAAAATTAATGACATAATTAATGAAAAATGAAAAAAAGAATTGGGGATAGGACTGGATTTAAAGGAGGAAGGATGCCGTCTTCAACAAATGCTTTAGAATAACTGGTAAGGAAATCAGAGAGAAAGTCAGGTATACGCGGTGACGAGTTATGAGGAGTGTTAGATATACTGTTATAGTGAAGAAGAAATGGTGTATAACAAGAGGTAGGAAAGTGATACAAGGAAAGGAGATGAAGATTTAAGAGATATTGGAAAGATAGAGATAGAATAAGGATGAAGAGTGAAGGGAGTAGGAGTGGAAAAATATGATGAGGAGGATGGTCTGTGAGAATAGATTGTGGGGAAAGGAAAGGATGATAGACAAGGAAGCGATGGAGGAATGTTGCCGAGATTCGTTGATGATGTGGGCTGTGGGTGGAGGAATAAAGGGAGAAGAATGTGGGAAGACAGAGACGATGGAAGCATGTTGAGTTAACATGAAAGGATAGTTGTTTTATAACGACAGGATTCTGGGGGAGGCGTAAGACAGTAAGTAGTATGAAAATAATGTTAAATCTTTATAAAGTATTAAGAAGGTATAAGAAAGTTTAATTTCAATTTATGTGTTTTAATTAAAATATTGTATTAATGATGTTAAATATTTAAAAGATGATCTTAATTTGTTTTTCTCGCGAATTTATAATAGAAATATAGGATGGATTATTCTAAAGTTTGAAATGTTTGTGTTGTTTATTTTATTTTGCTACAAGAAAATAATGTTTTGTTTTTTTCTTAAATTATAATTAAAAGAATGTGTATTGCCAATTATTTTTGAAGACATAGACGTAAATGAAGTGTCATCATATGTAGCCATTTTCAATATTTTTAAATTATATGTAGATTTGTTTTAGAGTCGCAATAGTCGATGCACACACAATATTCGGCAAATTGAAATACCTCGCCCTATTTCTTCAAAAAGCATTTCGTATTCATCTTGTTATACATATTGAAAAAATTATCGATAGCATTTAATTCGAGATATTGGATATGTGATATTTATTTCTTCATTTCTTTATTTATATATTATATATTATTTATTTTTATATATGTACTATATTATACTATATATATATTATATATATTTTAATATTATTATATATATATATATATATAGTATATATTATAATTATTATATATTATTATATATATATATATATTATAATATATATATATTTATATGATATATTATATTATATATATATTATATTATATTATATATATAATTATATATTATTATATATATTATATTATGTATATTAATTATTATTTATATATTTATATTATATATATATATATATATTTATATGTATATAATATATATATGTATATATATTATATTATATCTATATATATATATATATATAATAATTATATATATATATTATTATATTATATTATATAATATTATATGATTTATATTATAAATATATATATTATATATATCTATAGTATATCTATATATATATATTTTATATATATAGTATTTCTTATATATTTATATATTATATATATATAGTATATATATATATATATATATATTTTATTATAAGAAAAATAAAAAAAATTTTTTAATTAGAAAATTACAGTCTTAAAATTATGCACTTGAATTTATGTCACGCTAACAAGTTGAGTTTTGATGTGGTTTTTAAGGTAATAAGAGGGTTTGATTGATTATGTAATGGAATAAGATATTTTATAATGTTTTCAGCGAATATATAAATAATGAAGTTTTTAATAATAATGATAATATTAATAATATGATAATTAATTAAATCATAATAAATATATTAAATATAATTAATAAATTTAACATAATATTAAATTTTATAATGATAATATTATATTGATAATA
>JABUQX010100965.1:12500-18470 GCA_015478945.1 Trachelipus rathkii | reverse complement strand
TATATACTATATATATCCATATATATATATTATATATCAATAAAATCCTCTCTAGATGGAAACCCTGAATAGTTAAGTAGAAGCAAACCTACCCAAATGAAAAGGAAAGACCTCATACCCATTAAGTGCAAAACCATCACAGCCAAAATTCACACTAGAGCTTCACACACTGCGAAAGACTCCCCACTCTGGTATCTCATCAGTGTCATGGTTCATTCACTGGGCCAGGCCCATAAACACACCATTCACTCATATCATGCACTATTCACATTCTCCTTCAGACATCTATTTATGACTCAATCCACCTTTTACCTAGTCTCTCGCTGTGCCCATTACCAGCACACACACCACTATACAACCGCTTAACCAACTGATTACTATTCCTCCTTTCTAAATGACTCAACCCCTTTTACACACTAATTTATTTGTTTCATCACACCATACCATTTTTTAAATACATTCATTTATCATTCTATTAATTCTTTTCACACCTAATGCGCCTCTAAGATTATCCATCTGAACAGAGATCTATACCTCTTATTCCACACCACAGTTTCACTACTATACAAATACTCGGTAAAAACAACACCAATGATAGACCCCCCACATTCAAGACTTAGTCCTTTGCCCTCTCACACAAAGATTTTATTTTACCAGAACCCTTCCCACAACCACACAACTTTCCTACTACGCTCAGCATTGTTCGTTTCCTTTTCATCAAGCATATAGCCTAAATATTTAAATTCAAGATACTTGCTACAGTTGCCCAGCATCCATCATGTTCATAAATGTTGAAACCCTCCTCACCTATTACTATCACCTTGCTCCTATCTACACTTACTTTCAATCCCCTCCAATTACATACCCTGCCAAACCTCTCTACCAATCCAATCCACTCACACTAACTACTGATTAATCACATAAAACCAAATCATATGCATACAATAAACAAGGCACCCTCCAATCTCTTTCAATCCCCCATCAGTCAACACCCTCTGCTGCAATCCCTACCTCAATTACTTCCAACACCCCATCCATATACAAATTAAATTCTCATTGAGAGACACAAATCCCTGCCTCAATACTGTTACTAATACTAAACCATTCACTCTTCCCTCCATTTATTCTTACTACACGCTTCACTATTAACATGCATACTTTTAATTCCATTCAGAGGCAGTAGACCACCAATACCATATAACATAAACCTGCCACAAAGTTCTTATTAATCCTGTACAACATGACTGTGCAGTCCACAAAGTTTCTTCCTTCTTTCTTCTGCTCATTTCTTCAATGTAAAAATTTGATCTATGCATCCTCTACCACTTCTAAATGCACTTTGTTCTTCAATAATCAACAACTCAGTTACTCATACTCTTTTAATCAAAATACCAGCATCATACCAAAACACCAAATACCAAATCTTCCCTGCATCAGCCAATAAGCTAATTCCCCTTTATATATATAAATACTATATATAATATATATACTATTATAATATATATATAATTATATATATATATAATAATATATATAATAAATATATACTATATATACTATATATCATACTATCCAATACTATCCTAAATAACGGCTTATATAATATATATATAATATCAATATATAATAATATATATATAATATTAATATATGTTATATATATAATTATTATATATAATATATAAAATATATATATATAGTATATATAATATACTATATATATTATATAATATATATATATATCATATAGTATAATATTCATATATATATATATATATTATATACTATACTATATATATATATATAATATATATATAATCCCCCAAGAAGGGCTTGGCCATGTCAATGAGACCGAAATCTTTTCCTTCTGACTTATCACTATTTCTTATGAAAACTATATCACTCTTGGACATTTCACAAAAATACAAATAAATCCTTGTTTTGCTAACTATACTGAAACCTTTGATATCAACTCTGCTTGGGAGGTCTATAAAACCTTTGATATCAACTCTGCTTGGGAGGTCTATAAAAACCCCACTATTCTGTATTATTTATTAGGCTTTTTAAATCTGTCGTCCTACCATTCATTCTACAATCTTCGTCAAGTCGTGATAATAACTGCTGCACTGTGCTCAATATGAGCAGCTGTCTGCTCAAAAACTGAAATTCATAATGAGAACGACCTCAGATTAATATCGCAACCACATTAGACAAATAGCGTTTCCCCTTATTGTACAGAGCTGTACTTTAATTTAAAAGTCTGAAAAGAGTTATTATCACTCAGATAAGCTTCTGCACCCTATATCTTGTTACTGTCCAAGAAATATAACGATTCAAGTTATCTAAAACGCGCAAGTCAGAATAAGCATGACACTATACCTACACATTTGTGATTAGTACGCCATATAATTATCTCTGAGATTGAAAGTTGGCCACGATCGAAGAGACTCCCCAAGACCTCGCAGCTATATCTCCCCTATATACGAACATATTCTTCAAAGAACTTGTTCGTTGATTCAGCTAAATTATTGTGCTTGGTGACAATCTCAGCACAAGAAATAACGAGAAAGTTACAAGAATTTTGTTTGACATATACTTTTTTATTATCCACTCTACCTGAAAAACTCGCTTTGCATGGCGTTCTGTAAATCACCACGACTCTCAGTTCCAGTACTATTTTCACTAGTAAAACGAGAGGTTGCATCTGATGAACATTGAAGAGATTCAAGATTCCTTACAGAATCTTGTAGAGATGAGTAGCAATCTGAAAACAATTATTTAAAATTAATTGCACTTACACAAACACATCCTATAATATATCAATCTAATATACATATACTACTATATATACTATATTATACTCACTATATATATATATATAATAACTATAATCTATACACTTCATATTCATAATATAATATTATATATAGTAGTATAACAATATAAATATTATATATACTATATAATAATATATATACATTTTCTACCGTATTCATACTATACATACAATATACTTATATACTATAAATTATATACTAATATATATACTATAATATATACTATATACATATACTATATATATATATAATATATATTATAATATATATATAACTTATATATATAAGTATACTATAACACTAAATATTACTCTACTACTATAATATATTATACTCAAAATCATATATATATTTTAAATAAAATATATAGCTATATACTATATATAATTAACAGTTAATATAGTTTTAATTAACAATATTTATATATAAAGAGGTGTTTACATCCTGATTGAAACAAATATCTTCAAAAATAATTCAAATAAAATATAATATATATATATAATTAACAGTTAATATAATTTTAATTAACAATCATTAGATAACAAAAAGCTCTACAGTTAAAAACAAAATAAATACTTTTATTAATAAATATATTAGTTTCCAACTGTTACCAAATAGTTATGAGCAATAAACATCAATATTTATATGCCAATAAACATCTATGTAAATTCAAATTTTTTAATCATTCTAAATGTAACACCTCAAATAATTCACTAGATCATTTAAAATTTAATTTGTAATATAAATCCTGATTAAGAAACTTCATAAATATTTCATGTTTTAAACAAATTTACTAATAAAACAAATTAAAGGCTATAAGTTTCAGAATACTTTTGTAAAAAAGCCTGACTAAAGTGCATAAAAATAATCAAACAATTATACTAGTACTTACTTGAAGAAGGAGATGGATGGGGTAATGCATAGGAGTGTTGCTGTGGAGGCAAAATAGGTGAATATAAAGGTGGCTGTGTTGTCATTAAAGGTCTTAGTAAAGACTGAGGATTATTAAGGATCTGTGAGTAATAATGCTGTGTTGATAGCCCTCCTGTTGAAATTGATCCATTTATATTAGAACAATTATTATATGCTGGTGCTGCATTACTTGCCAAAGCATATGCTGAATTTGACTGACTGCTTGAGGGATTCTCAGTCTGAGTTTGCAATGTTTCATTGTGAATTGATTTTGCCAACAATGATTGACCTGGATCAACTGAATTTTCTTTCTTCTGAGATAAGGCAATTGGTTGATTTTCCTCCTCATTATTGGAAATATCACTATTTGAGTTCATGTTTTCACATGCTGTTGAATTACAGCTTTGCTTACTAGTTCTTGAATACCCTGCCATACTATCTACTTTAAGGATTCATAATAATCAATATCTGAAATTATTAAATTTTAAAATTTAGAATAAGATTAGGAATAAAAACAGGCTCTTTTCCATTAGCCTACCACATCCCTGTTCCTATATTAATTCTAATTTCCTACCAGTTTTCACCATTAAAACACCATATACTAAACTTCATTTTTAAAGCAATATAAAAAGAAATAAAAAAAATATCAAGTCTTTTCAAGGTCAATTCCTACCAAAACGTACACAAAATGATGCCACATAACCTAATTTTAAATGAATTAGGCTATATTGAACATTATTTTGTACTGATAATGAATGTTTGGCAAGGCATTATAATGCAATATAAAAATAAATTACCTATCTTAAGCATAGAAGGGTAGGCCAATACAAAAATATATGAAGCAAATTTGAAAAGTAAACAAAATAAACAAACAAGTCTATTAGTATATTGAAAATTAAACAGATAACGAGTTCATCTGGGCTCTGTAGCATCATTGAGCATGTGATGTGATCTTAAAATTTTTTGTGCAAATTCCTAATCCTGTTAAATAGAAATGAAAGGCTGTCCATTGTCACTGATCTTATTGTTAAAAATTTAAGAAAAAATTCCTGCTAATAAGTATGGTATATATAACAATTTATAAAATTTCATAAAATACTGTATGTCTATATGAGTCAAGAACTTCTTCATGAAATGGTCACAGAAAGATTAAGAGAAATGAAAACTCTGCACAAATTGAGTATAGTAAATAATAACAGACACTCACAAGGAAAATAAAGTGATTCTTGAATATCCTGACATAGACATATCTATATTAAGGTTTCATAATAGGTATATTTTACACCTGGGTTAATCCAAATGAAGTGGTCCAACACTGGTAGCCTGATCATTTCTAAAATAATTTACACTTTGTATACTGTTAACTTTATAAGTCAACAGTTCTGAACAACAAAGAAATTTTTTTATTCACACTGGTTTCAGCACGGTTAAAATTTAAATTGTTATTTTTGGGTGTCATATTTTAGTATTCATAGGGATTAGTTTAACTTCATTATCTTGGCTCTGGTAACTTCTATGACAATTCCTGGTAACTCCTAAGACTTAAACTTTACTTCTAAAAATATCCAACAATATAAAAATTTTTCAAGTTTTGTATCAAAATTGTAGAATGTCATATTTTGGGGTGATTTTTAGGGAAGGGGAAACTTATTTAAAGTCTGAAATTTTGTGGGAGGTTACAGATATACAGTAACAATGGTTTAATCTAAAAATGTTCATCATATGTAGTAATGTTCGTCAATCAAAGACCTAATTGCATGAATTTATATTTGATTTTTTAATATGGTAATTTAACAATGTTTTAATTTTTTTAATTACTTTTCAATTTTTTTTTTTTTTTTTATTAAAGGATTAATAAAAAATACATTTTCAATTTTTTAGAAATCATAAAAAAAAAAAAAAAAATTCAGCTAAGAAGATTGTGCTACAGAAATACCCTTAGCACTAACCTGTATGAATCGATGTTGCCATAAATGCAGCCCTAACTTATAATACAGACACAATGCACTGTTAGACTCTATATTAACTAATGATGAGAATATGGTGGATGAGGTTAGAGTTGAGGAGAATCTAGGAACTAGTGATCATAATATAATTAGATTTAACATGAATATGATATCTGGTCCCAAATTGCAATAAGGAAAAGATCTTAAGATTTCTGAAATGGCAAATACCAAATTTCTAGACATAGCTACTTAGTATAATTGGCTGGGATAAGGGG